>JAVRKA010001180.1:0-22343 GCA_034508555.1 Venustoraphidia nigricollis | reverse complement strand
GACACCTATATCTGAAATGCCCATCGACACCTATATCTGAAATGCCTATCGACACCTATATCTGAAATGCCTATCGACACCTTTATCTGAAATGCCTATCAAAACCTATATCTGAAATGCCTATCGACACCTATATCTGAAATGCCTATCGACACCTATATCTGAAATGCCTATCGACACCTATATCTGAAATGCCTATCGACACCTATTTTTGAAATGCCTATCGGAAACTACATCTGAAATGCCTATCAGCACCTATATTTGAAATGCCTATCAGCAACCATATCTGGAATGCCTATCGGCACCTATATTTGAAATGCCTATCGGCTTCTATATCTGAAATGCCTATCGGCACCTATTTTTAAAATGCCAATCGGCAACTATATCTGAAATGCCTATCGGCACCTATATCTGAAATGCCTATCGACACCTATATCTGAAATGCCTATCGACACCTATATCTGAAATGCCTATCGACACCTATATCTGAAATGCCTATCGACACCTATATCTGAAATGCCTATCGACACCTATATCTGAAATGCCTATCGACACCTTTATCTGAAATGCCTATCGACACCTATATCTGAAATGCCTATCGACACCAATTTTTGAAATGCCTATCGGAAACTACATCTGAAATGCCTATCAGCACCTATATTTGAAATGCCTATCGGCAACCATATCTGGAATGCCTATCGGCACCTTTATTTGAAATGCCTATCGGCTTCTATATCTAAAATGCCTATCGGCACCTACTTTTAAAATGCCAATCGACAACTATATCTGAAATGCCTATCGGCACTTATATCTGAAATGCCTATCGACACCTGTATCTGAAATGCCTATCGACACCTATATCTGAAATGCCTATCGACACCTATATCTAAAATGCCTATCGGCACCTATTTTTAAAATGCCAATCGGCAACTATATCTGAAATGCCTATCGGCACTTATATCTGAAATGCCTATCGACACCTGTATCTGAAATGCCTATCGACACCTATATCTGAAATGCCTATCGACACCTATATCTGAAATGCCTATCGACACCTATATCTGAAATGCCTATCGACACCAATATCTGAAATGCCTATCGACACCTATATCTGAAATGCCTATCGACACCTATATCTGAAATGCCTATCGACACCTATATCTGAAATGCCTATCGACACCTATTTTTGAAATGCCTATCGGAAACTACATCTGAAATGCCTATCAGCACCTATATTTGAAATGCCTATCGGCAACCATATCTGGAATGCCTATCGGCACCTATATTTGAAATGCCTATCGGCTTCTATATCTGAAATGCCTATCGGCACCTATTTTTAAAATGCCAATCGGCAACTATATCTGAAGTGCCTATCGACACCTATATCTGAAATGCCTATCGACACCTATATCTGAAATGCCTATCGACACCTATATCTGAAATGCCTATCGACACCTATATCTGAAATGCCTATCGACACCTATTTTTGAAATGCCTATCGGAAACTACATCTGAAATGCCTATCAGCACCTATATTTGAAATGCCTATCGGCAACCATATCTGGAATGCCTATCGGCACCTATATTTGAAATGCCTATCGGCTTCTATATCTGAAATGCCTATCGGCACCTATTTTTAAAATGCCAATCGGCAACTATATCTGAAATGCCTATCGGCACCTATATCTGAAATGCCTATCGACACCTATATCTGAAATGCCTATCGACACCTATATCTGAAATGCCAATCGACACCTATATCTGAAATGCCTATCGACACCTATATCTGAAATGCCTATCGACACCTATATCTGAAATGCCTATCGACACCTATATCTGAAATGCCTATCGACACCTATATCTGAAATGCCTATCGACACCTATATCTGAGATGCCTATCGACACCTATTTTTGAAATGCCTATCGGAAACTACATCTGAAATGCCTATCAGCACCTATATTTGAAATGCCTATCGGCAACCATATCTGGAATGCCTATCGGCACCTATATTTAAAATGCCTATCGGCTTCTATATCTGAAATGCGCATCGGCACCTATTTTTAAAATGCCAATCGGCAACTATATCTGAAATGCCTATCGGCACCTATATCTGAAATGCCTATCGACACCTATATCTGAAATGCCTATCGACACCTATATCTGAAATGCCTATCGACACCTATATCTGAAATGCCTATCGACACCTATATCTGAAATGCCTATCGACACCTATATCTGAAATGCCTATCGACACCTATATCTGAAATGCCTATCGACACCTATATCTGAAATGCCTATCGACACCTATTTTTGAAATGCCCATCGGAAACTACATCTGAAATGCCTATCAGCACCTATATTTGAAATGCCTATCGGCAACCATATCTGGAATGCCTATCGGCACCTATATTTGAAATGCCTATCGGCTTCTATATCTGAAATGCCTATCGGCACTTATTTTTAAAATGCCAATCGGCAACTATATCTGAAATGCCTATCGGCACCTATATCTGAAATGCCTATCGACACCTATATCTGAAATGCCTATCGACACCTATATCTGAAATGCCTATCGACACCTATATCTGAAATGCCTATCGACACCTATATCTGAAATGCCTATCGACACCTATATCTGAAATGCCTATCGACACCTATATCTGAAATGCCTATCGACACCTTTATCTAAAATGCCTATCGACACCTATATCTGAAATGCCTATCGACACCTATATCTGAAATGCCTATCGACACCTATATCTGAAATGCCTATCGACACCTATTTTTGAAATGCCTATCGGAAACTACATCTGAAATGCCTATCAGCACCTATATTTGAAATGCCTATCGGCAACCATATCTGGAATGCCTATCGGCACCTATATTTGAAATGCCTATCGGCTTCTATATCTGAAATGCCTATCGGCACCTATTTTTAAAATGCCAATCGGCAACTATATCTGAAATGCCTATCGGCACCTATTTCTGAAATGCCTATCGACACCTATATCTGAAATGCCTATCGACACCTATATCTGAAATACCTATCGACACCTATATCTGAAATGCCTATCGACACCTATTTTTGAAATGCCTATCGGAAACTACATCTGAAATGCCTATCAGCACCTATATTTGAAATGCCTATCGGCAACCATATCTGGAATGCCTATCGGCACCTATATTTGAAATGCCTATCGGCTTCTATATCTGAAATGCCTATCGGCACCTATTTTTAAAATGCCAATCGGCAACTATATCTGAAATGCCTATCGGCACCTATATCTGAAATGCCTATCGACACCTATATCTGAAATGCCTATCGACACCTATATCTGAAATGCCTATCGACACCTATATCTGAAATGCCTATCGACACCTATATCTGAAATGCCTATCGACACCTATATCTGAAATGCCTATCGACACCTATATCTGAAATGCCTATCGACACCTATATCTGAAATGCCTATCGACACCTATATCTGAAATGCCTATCGACACCTATTTTTGAAATGCCTATCGGAAACTACATCTGAAATGCCTATCAGCACTTATATTTGAAATGCCTATCGGCAACCATATCTGGAATGCCTATCGGCACCTATATTTGAAATGCCTATCGGCTTCTATATCTGAAATGCCTATCGGCACCTATATCTGAAATGCCTATCGACACCTATATCTGAAATGCCTATCGACACCTATATCTGAAATGCCTATCGACACCTATATCTGAAATGCCTATCGACACCTATATCTGAAATGCCTATCGACACCTATATCTGAAATGCCTATCGACACCTATATCTGAAATGCCTATCGACACCTATATCTATAAAGCCTATCGACACCTATATCTAAAATGCCTATCGACACCTATATCTGAAATGCCTATCGACACCTATATCTGAAATGCCTATCGACACCTATTTTTGAAATGCCTATCGAAAACTACATCTGAAATGCCTATCAGCACCTATATTTGAAATGCCTATCGGCAACCATATCTGGAATGCCTATCGGCACCTATATTTGAAATGCCTATCGGCTTCTATATCTGAAATGCCTATCGGCACCTATTTTTAAAATGCCAATCGGCAACTATATCTGAAATGCCTATCGGCACCTATATCTGAAATGCCTATCGACACCTATATCTGAAATGCCTATCGACACCTATATCTGAAATGCCTATCGACACCTATATCTGAAATGCCTATCGACACCTATATCTGAAATGCCTATCGACACCTATATATGAAATGCCTATCGACACTTATATCTGAAATGCCTATCGACACCTATATCTGAAATGCCTATCGACACCTATTTTTGAAATGCCTATCGGAAACTACATCTGAAATGCCTATCAGCACCTATATTGGAAATGCCTATCGGCAACCGTATCTGGAATGCCTATCGGCACCTATATTTGAAATGCCTATCAGCTTCTATATCTGAAATGCCTATCGGCACCTATTTTTAAAATGCCAATCGGCAACTATATCTGAAATGCCTATCGGCACCTATATCTGAAATGCCTATCGACACCTATATCTGAAATGCCTATCGACACCTATATCTGAAATGCCTATCGACACCTATATCTGAAATGCCTATCGACACCTATATCTGAAATGCCTATCGACACCTATATCTGAAATGCCTATCGACACCTATATCTAAAATGCCTATCGACACCTATATCTGAAATGCCTATCGACACCTATATCTGAAATGCCTATCGACACCTATTTTTGAAATGCCTATCGGAAACTACATTTGAAATGCCTATCAGCACCTATATTTGAAATGCCTATCGGCAACCATATCTGGAATGCCTATCGGCACCTATATTTGAAATGCCTATCGGCTTCTATATCTGAAATGCCTATCGGCACCTATTTTTAAAATGCCAATCGGCAACTATATCTGAAATGCCTATCGGCACCTATATCTGAAATGCCTATCGACACCTATATCTGAAATGCCTATCGACACCTATATCTGAAATGCCTATCGACACCTATATCTGAAATGCCTATCGACACCTATATCTGAAATGCCTAACGACACCTATATCTGAAATGCCTATCGACACCTATATCTGAAATGCCTATCGACACCTATATCTGAAATGCCTATCGACACCTATTTTTGAAATGCCTATCGGAAACTACATCTGAAATGCCTATCAGCACCTATATTTGATATGCCTATCGGCAACCATATCTGGAATGCCTATCGGCACCTATATTTGAAATGCTTATCGGCTTCTATATCTGAAATGCCTATCGGCACCTATTTTTAAAATGCCAATCGGCAACTATATCTGAAATGCCTATCGGCACCTATATCTGAAATGCCTATCGACACCTATATCTGAAATGCCTATCGACACCTATATCTGAAATGCCTATCGACACCTATATCTGAAATGCCTATCGACACCTATATCTGAAATGCCTATCGACACCTATATCTGAAATGCCTATCGACACCTATATCTGAAATGCCTATCGACACCTATATCTGAAATGCCTATCGACACCTATTTTTGAAATGCCTATCGGAAACTACATCTGAAATGCCTATCGGCACCTATATTTGAAATGCCTATCGGCAAACATATCTGGAATGCCTATCGGCATCTATATTTGAAATGCCTATCGGCTTTTATATCTGAAATGCCTATCGGCACCTATTTTTAAAATGCCAATCGGCAACTATATCTGAAATGCCTATCGGCACCTATATCTGAAATGCCTATTGACACCTATATCTGAAATGCCTATCGACACCTATATCTGAAATGCCTATCGACACCTATATCTGAAATGCCTATCGACACCTATATCTGAAATGCCTATCGACACCTATATCTGAAATGCCTATCGACACCTATATCTGAAATGCCTATCGACACCTATATCTGAAATGCCTATCGACACCTATTTTTGAAATGCCTATCGGAAACTACATCTGAAATGCCTATCAGCACCTATATTTGAAATGCCTATCGGCAACCATATCTGGAATGCCTATCGGCACCTATATTTGAAATGCCTATCGGCTTCTATATCTGAAATGCCTATCGGCATCCATTTTTAAAATGCCAATCGGCAACTATATCTGAAATGCCTATCGGCACCAATATCTGAAATGCCTATCGACACCTATATCTGAAATGCCTATCGACACCTATATCTGAAATGCCTATCGACACCTATATCTGAAATGCCTATCGACACCTATAATTGAAATGCCTATCGACACATATATCTGAAATGCCTATCGACACCTATATCTGAAATGCCTATCGACACCTATATCTGAAATGCCTATCGACACCTATATCTGAAATGCCTATCGACACCTATTTTTGAAATGCCTATCGGAAACTACATCTGAAATGCTTATCAGCACCTATATTTGAAATGCCTATCGGCAACCATATCTGGAATGCCTATCGGCACCTATATTTGAAATGCCTATCGGCTTCTATATCTGAAATGCCTATCGGCACCTATTTTTAAAATGCCAATCGGCAACTATATCTTAAATGCCTATCGGCACCTATATCTGAAATGCCTATCGACACCTATATCTGAAATGCCTATCGACACCTATATCTGAAATGCCTATCGACACCTTTATCTGAAATGCCTATCGACACCTATATCTGAAATACCTATCGACACCTATATCTGAAATGCCTATCGACACCTATATCTGAAATGCCTATCGACACCTATATCTGAAATGCCTATCGACACCTATTTTTGAAATGCCTCTCGGAAACTACATCTGAAATGCCTATCAGCACCTATATTTGAAATGCCTATCGGCAACCATATCTGGAATGCCTATCGGCACCTATATTTGAAATGCCTATCGGCTTCTATATCTGAAATGCCTATCGGCACCTATTTTTAAAATGCCAATCGGCAACTATATCTTAAATGCCTATCGGCACCTATATCTGAAATGCCTATCGACACCTATATCTGAAATGCCTATCGACACCTATATCTGAAATGCCTATCGACACCTTTATCTGAAATGCCTATTGACACCTATATCTGAAATGCCTATCGACACCTATATCTGAAATGCCTATCGACACCTATATCTGAAATGCCTATCGACACCTATATCTGAAATGCCTATCGACACCTATATCTGAAATGCCTATTGACACCTATATCTGAAATGCCTATCGACACCTATATCTGAAATGCCTATCGACACCTATATCTGAAATGCCTATCGACACCTATATCTGAAATGCCTATCGACACCTATTTTTGAAATGCCTATCGGAAACTACATCTGAAAAGCCTATCAGCACCTATATTTGAAATGCCTATCGGCAACCATATCTGGAATGCCTATCGGCACCTATATTTGAAATGCCTATCGGCCTCTATATCTGAAATGCCTATCGGCACCTATTTTTAAAATGCCAATCGGCAACTATATCTGAAATGCCTATCGGCACCTATATCTGAAATGCCTATCGACACCTATATCTGAAATGCCTATCGACACCTATATCTGAAATGCCTATCGACACCTATATCTGAAATGCCTATCGACACCTATATCTGAAATGCCTATCGACACCTATATCTGAAATGCCTATCGACACCTATATCTGAAATGCCTATCGACACCTATATCTGAAATGCCTATCGACACCTATTTTTGAAATGCCTATCGGAAACTACATCTGAAATGCCTATCAGCACCTTTATTTGAAATGCCTATCGGCAACCATATCTGGAATGCCTATCGGCACCTATATTTGAAATGCCTATCGGCTTCTATATCTGAAATGCCTATCGGCACCTATTTTTAAATGCCAATCGGCACCTATTTTTAAAATGCCAATCGGCAACTATATCCGAAATGCCTATCGGCACCTATATCTGAAATGCCTATCGACACCTATATCTGAAATGCCTATCGACACCTATATCTGAAAGGCCTATCGACACCTATATCTGAAATGCCTATTGACACCTATATCTGAAATGCCTATCGACACCTATATTTGAAATGCCTATCGACACCTATATCTGAAATGCCTATCGACACCTATATCTGAAATGCCTATCGACACCTATATCTGAAATGCCTATCGACACCTATTTTTGAAATGCCTATCGGAAACTACATCTGAAATGCCTATCAGCACCTATATTTGAAATGCCTATCGGCAACCATATCTGGAATGCCTATCGGCATCTATATTTGAAATGCCTATCGGCTTCTATATCTGAAATGCCTATCGGCACCTATTTTTAAAATGCCAATCAGCAACTATATCTGAAATGCCTATCGGCACCTATATCTGAAATGCCTATCGACACCTATATCTGAAATGCCTATCGACACCTATATCTGAGATGCCTATCGACACCTATATCTGAAATGCCTATCGACACCTATATCTGAAATGCCTATCGACACCTATATCTGAAATGCCTATCGACACCTATATCTGAAATGCCTATCGACAACTATATCTGAAATGCCTATCGACACCTATTTTTGAAATGCCTATCGGAAACTACATCTGAAATGCCTATCAGCACCTTTATTTGAAATGCCTATCGGCAACCATATCTGGAATGCCTATCGGCACCTATATTTGAAATGCCTATCGGCTTCTATATCTGAAATGCCTATCGGCACCTATATCTGAAATGCCTATCGACACCTATATCTGAAATGCCTATCGACACCTATATCTGAAATGCCTATCGACACCTATATCTGAAATGCCTATCGACACCTATATCTGAAATGCCTATCGACACCTATATATGAAATGCCTATCGACACCTATATCTGAAATGCCTATCGACACCTATATCTGAAATGCCTATCGACACCTATTTTTGAAATGCCTATCGGAAACTACATCTGAAATGCCTATCAGCACCTATATTTGAAATGCCTATCGGCAACCGTATCTGGAATGCCTATCGGCACCTATATTTGAAATGCCTATCAGCTTCTATATCTGAAATGCCTATCGGCACCTATTTTTAAAATGCCAATCGGCAACTATATCTGAAATGCCTATCGGCACCTATATCTGAAATGCCTATCGACACCTATATCCTGAAATGCCTATCGACACCTATATCTGAAATGCCTATCGACACCTATATCTGAAATGCCTATCGACACCTATATCTGAAATGCCTATCGACACCTATATCTGAAATGCCTATCGACACCTATATCTGAAATGCCTATCGACACCTATATCTGAAATGCCTATCGACACCTATATCTGAAATGCCTATCGACACCTATTTTTGAAATGCCTATCGGAAACTACATCTGAAATGCCTATCAGCACCTATATTTGAAATGCCTATCGGCAACCATATCTGGAATGCCTATCGGCACCTATATTTGAAATGCCTATCGGCTTCTATATCTGAAATGCCTATCGGCACCTATTTTTAAAATGCCAATCGGCAACTATATCTGAAATGCCTATCGGCACCTATATCTGAAATGCCTATCGACACCTATATCTGAAATGCCTATCGACACCTATATCTGAAATGCCTATCGACACCTATATCTGAAATGCCTATCGACACCTATATCTGAAATGCCTATCGACACCTATATCTGAAATGCCTATCGACACCTATATCTGAAATGCCTATCGACACCTATATCTGAAATGCCTATCGACACCTATTTTTGAAATGCCTATCGGAAACTACATCTGAAATGCCTACCAGCACCTATATTTGATATGCCTATCGGCAACCATATCTGGAATGCCTATCGGCACCTATATTTGAAATGCCTATCGGCTTCTATATCTGAAATGCCTATCGACACCTATATCTGAAATGCCTATCGACACCTATATCTGAAATGCCTATCGACACCTATATCTGAAATGCCTATCGACACCTATATCTGAAATGCCTATCGACACCCATATCTGAAATGCCTATCGACACCTATATCTGAAATGCCTATCGACACCTATATCTGAAATTTTTATCGACACCTATTTTTGAAATGCCTATCGGAAACTACTTCTGAAATGCCTATCAGCACCTATATTTGAAATGCCTATCGGCAACCATATCTGGAATGCCTATCGGCACCTATATTTGAAATGCCTATCGGCTTCTATATCTGAAATGCCTATCGGCACCTATTTTTAAAATGCCAATCGGCAACTATATCTGAAATGCCTATCGGCACCTATATCTGAAATGCCTATTGACACCTATATCTGAAATGCCTATCGACACCTATATCTGAAATGCCTATCGACACCTATATCTGAAATGCCTATCGACACCTATATCTGAAATGCCTATCGACACCTATATCTGAAATGCCTATCGATACCTATATCTGAAATGCCTATCGACACCTATATCTGAAATGCCTATCGACACCTATTTTTGAAATGCCTATCGGAAACTACATCTGAAATGCCTATCAGCACCTATATTTGAAATGCTTATCAGCAACCATATCTGGAATACCTATCGGCACCTATATTTGAAATGCCTATCGGCTTCTATATCTGAAATGCCTATCGGCACCTATTTTTAAAATGCCAATCGGCAACTATATCTGAAATGCCTATCGGCACCAATATCTGAAATGCCTATCGACACCTATATCTGAAATGCCTATCGACACCTATATCTGAAATGCCTATCGACACCTATATCTGAAATGCCTATCGACACCTATATCTGAAATGCCTATCGACACATATATCTGAAATGCCTATCGACACCTATATCTGAAATGCCTATCGACACCTATATCTGAAATGCCTATCGACACCTATATCTGAAATGCCTATCGACACCTATTTTTGAAATGCCTATCGGAAACTACATCTGAAATGCCTATCAGCACCTATATTTGAAATGCCTATCGGCAACCATATCTGGAATGCCTATCGGCACCTATATTTGAAATGCCTATCGGCTTCTATATCTGAAATGCCTATCGGCACCTATTTTTAAAATGCCAATCGGCAACTATATCTTAAATGCCTATCGGCACCTATATCTGAAATGCCTATAGACACCTATATCTGAAATGCCTATCGACACCTATATCTGAAATGCCTATCGACACCTTTATCTGAAATGCCTATCAAAACCTATATCTGAAATGCCTATCGACACCTATATCTGAAATGCCTATCGACACCTATATCTGAAATGCCTATCGACACCTATATCTGAAATGCCTATCGACACCTATTTTTGAAATGCCTATCGGAAACTACATCTGAAATGCCTATCAGCACCTATATTTGAAATGCCTATCAGCAACCATATCTGGAATGCCTATCGGCACCTATATTTGAAATGCCTATCGGCTTCTATATCTGAAATGCCTATCGGCACCTATTTTTAAAATGCCAATCGGCAACTATATCTGAAATGCCTATCGGCACCTATATCAGAAATGCCTATCGACACCTATATCTGAAATGCCTATCGACACCTATATCTGAAATGCCTATCGGCAACTATATCTGAAATGCCTATCGACACCTATATCTGAAATGCCTATCGACACCTATATCTGAAATGCCTATCGACACCTATATCTGAAATGCCTATCGACACCTATATCTGAAATGCCTATCGACACCTATTTTTGAAATGCCTATCGGAAACTACATCTGAAATGCCTATCAGCACCTATATTTGAAATGCCTATCGGCAACCATATCTGGAATGCCTATCGGCACCTATATTTGAAATGCCTATCGGCTTCAATATCTGAAATGCCTATCGGCACCTATTTTTAAAATGCCAATCGGCAACTATATCTGAAATGCCTATCGGCACCTATATCTGAAATGCCTATCGACACCTATATCTGAAATGCCTATCGACACCTATATCTGAAATGCCTATCGACACCTATATCTGAAATTCCTATCGACACCTATATCTGAAATGCCTATCGACACCTATATCTGAAATGCCTATCGACACCTATATCTGAAATGCCTATCGACACCTATATCTGAAATGCCTATCGACACCTATATCTGAAATGCCTATCGACACCTATATCTGAAATGCCTATCGACACCTATATCTGAAATGCCTATCGACACCTATTTTTGAAATGCCTACCGGAAACTACATCTGAAATGCCTATCAGCACCTATATTTGAAATGCCTATCGGCAACCATATCTGGAATGCCTATCGGCACCTATATTTGAAATGCCTATCGGCTTCTATATCTGAAATGCCTATCGGCACTAATTTTTAAAATGCCTATCGACACCTTTATCTGAAATGCCTATCGACACCTATATCTGAAATGCCTATGGACACCTATATCTGAAATTCCTATCGACACCTATATCTGAAATGCCTATCGACACCTATATCTGAAATGCCTATCGACACCTATATCTGAAATGCCTATCGACACCTATATCTGAAATGCCTATCGACACCTATATCTGAAATGCCTATCGACACCTATATCTGAAATGCCTATCGACACCTATATCTGAAATGCCTATCGACACCTATTTTTGAAATGCCTACCGGAAACTACATCTGAAATGCCTATCAGCACCTATATTTGAAATGCCTATCGGCAACCATATCTGGAATGCCTATCGGCACCTATATTTGAAATGCCTATCGGCTTCTATATCTGAAATGCCTATCGGCACTAATTTTTAAAATGCCAATCGGCAACTATATCTGAAATGCCTATCGGCACCTATATCTGAAATGCCTATCGGCACCTATTTTTGAAATGCCTATCGGAAACTACATCTGAAATGCCTATCAGCACCTATATTTGAAATGCCTATCGGCAACCATATCTGAAATGCCTATCGACACCTATATTTGAAATACCTATCGGCTTCTATATCTGAAATGCCTATCGGCACCTGTTTTTAAAATGCCAATCGGCAACTATATCTGAAATGCCTATCGGCACCTATATCCGAAATGCCTATCGGCATCAATTTTTGAAATGCCTATCGGAAACTACATCTAAAATGCCTATCAGCACCTATATTTGAAATGCCTATCGGCAACTATATCTGCAATGCCTATCGGCACCTATATTTGAAATGCCTATCGGCTTCTATATCTGAAATGCCTATCGGCACCTATTATTTAAAAGCCAATTGGCAACTATATCTTAAATGACTATCGGCACCTATATCTGAAATGCCTATCGGCACCTATTTTTGAAATGCCTATCGAAAACTACATCTGAAATGCCTATCGGCACCTATATTTGAAATGCCTTTCGGCAACCATATCTGGAATGCCTATTGGCACCTATATTTGAAATGCCTATCGGCTTCTGTTTCTGAAATGCCTATCGGCACCTATTTTTGAAATGCCTATCGGAAACAACATCTGAAATGCCTATCAGCACCTATATTTGAAATGCCTATCGGCAACCATATCTGAAATGCCAATCGACACCTATATTTGAAATACCTATCGGCTTCTATATCTGAAATGCCTATCGGTACCTATTTTTAAAATGCCAATCGGTAACTATATCTGAAATGCCTATCGGCACCTATATCTGAAATGCTTATCGGCACCTATTTTTGAAATGCCTATCGGAAACAACATCTGAAATGCCTATCAGCACCTATATTTGAAATGCCTATCGGCAACCATATCTGAAATGCCAATCGACACCTATATTTGAAATACCTATCGGCTTCTATATCTGAAATGCCTATCGGTACCTATTTTTAAAATGCCAATCGGTAACTATATCTGAAATGCCTATCGGCACCTATATCTGAAATGCCTATCGGCACCATTTTTTGAAATGCCTATCGGAAACAACATCCGGAATGCCTATCACCACCTATATTTGAAATGCCTATCGGCTTCTATATCTGAAATGCCTATCGACACCAATTTTTGAAATGCCTATCGGAGACTACATCTGAAATGCCTATCAGCACCTATATTTGAAATGCCTATCGGCAACCATATCTGGAATGCTCATCGGCAACTATATTTGAAATGCCTATCGGCTTATATATCTGAAATGCCTATCGGCACCTATTTTTAAAATGCCAATCGGCAACTATATCTGAAATGCTTATCGGCACCTATATCTGAAATGCCTATCGGCACCTATTTTTGAAATGCCTATCGGAAACTACATCTGAAATGCCTATCAGCACCTATATTTGAAATGCCTATCGGCAACCATATCAGGAATGCTTATCGGCACCTACATTTGAAATGCCTATCGGCTTCAATATCTGAAATGCCTATCGGCACTTATTTTTAAAATGCCAATCGGCAACTATATCTGAAATGCCTATCGGCACCTATATCTGAAATGCCTATCGGCACCTATATTTGAAATGCCTATCGGAAACTACATCTGAAATGCCTATCAGCACCTATATTTGAAATGCCTATCGGCAATCATATCTGAAATGCCTATCGACACCTATATTTGAAATACCTATCGGCAACCATATCTGGAATGCCTATCGGCACCTATATTTGAAATGCCTATCGGCTTCTATATCTGAAATGCCTATTGGCACCTATTTTTAAAATGCCGATCAGCACCTATATCTGAAATGCCTATCGGCACCAATTTTTGAAATGCCTATCGGAAACTACATCTGAAATGCCTATCAGCACCTATATGTGAAATGCCTATCGGCAACCATATCTGGAATGCCTATCGGCACCTATATTTGAAATGCCTATCGGCTTCAATATCTGAAATGCCTATCGGCACCTATTTTTAAAATGCCAATCGGCACCTATATCTGAAATGCCTATCGGCACCAATTTTTGAAAAGCCTATCGGAAACTACATCTAAAATGCCTATCAGCACCTATATTTGAAATGCCTATTGGCAACCATATCTGGAATGCCTATCGGCACCTATATTTGATATGCCTATCGGCTTCTATATCTGAAATGCCTATCGGCACCTATTTTTAAAATGCCAATCGGCAACTATATCTAAAAATGCCTATCGGCACCTATATCTGAAATGCCTATCTGAACCTATTTTTGAAATGCCTATCGGAAACTACATCTGAAATGCCTATCAGCACTTCTATTTGAAATGCTTATCGGCAACCATATCTGAAATGCCTATCGACACCTATATTTGAAATCCCTATCGGCTTCTATATCTGAAATGCCTATCGGCACCTATTTTTAAAATGCCAATCGGCAACTATATCTGAAATGCCTATCGGCATCTATATCTGAATTGCCTATCGGCACCTATTTTTGAAATGCCTATCGGAAACTACATCTGAAATGCCTATCAGCACCTATATTTGAAATGCCTATCGGCAACCATATCTGGAATGCCTATCGGCGCCTATATTTGAAATGCCTATCGGCTTCTATATCTGAAATGCCTATCGGCACTTATTTTTAAAATGCCAATCGGCATTTATATCTGAAGTGCCTATCGGCACCTATATCTGAAATGCCTATCGGCACCTATTTTTGAAATGCCTATCGAAAACTACATCTGAAATGCCTATCAGCACCTTTATTTGAAATGCCTATCGGCAACCACATCAGAAATGCCTATCGGCACCTATATCTGAAATACCTTTCGGCATTTATATCTGAAATGCCGATCGACACCTATATTTAAAATGCCTATCGGCACTTTTATTTCAAATGCCTATCGGCAACTATATCTGATAAGCCTATCGGCACCTATATCTGAAATGCCTATCGGCACCTATTTTTGAAATGCCAATCTTTAAGTATATCTGAAATGCCTATCGGCACCTATATCTAAAATGCCTATCGGAACCTATTTTTAAAAATGCCTATCGGAAACTACATCTGAAATGACTATCAGCACCTATATTTGAAATGCCTATCGGCAACCATATCTGAAATGCCTATCCACACCTATATTTGAAATACATATCGGCTTCTATATCTAAAATGCCTATCGGCACCTATTTTTAAAATGCCATTTGGTAAGTATATCTGAAATGCCTATCGGCACCTATATCTAAAATGCCTATCGGAACCTACTTTTGAAATGCCTATCGGAAACTACATCTGAAATGACTATCAGCACCTATATTTGAAATGCCTATCGGCAACCACATCTGAAATGCCTATCCACACCTATATTTGAAATACCTATCGGCTTCTATATCTAAAATGCATATCGGCACCTATTTTTAAAATGCCAATCGGCAACTACATCTGAAATGCCTATCGGCTTATATATCTGAAATGCCTATCGGCACCTATTTTTAAAATGCCAATCGGCAACTATATCTGAAATGCCAATCGGCACCTATATCTGAAATGCCTATCGACACCTATTTTTAAAATGCCAATTGGCAACTATATCTGAAATGCCTATCGGCACCTATATCTGAAATGCCTATCGACACCTATTTTTAAAATGCCAATTGGCAACTATATCTGAAATGCCTATCGGCACTTATATCTGAAATGCCTATCGGTACCTATTTTTGAAATGCCTATCGGAAACTACATCTGAAATGCTTATCAGCACCTATATTTGAAATGGCTATCGGCAACCATATCTGGAATGCCTATCGGCACTTATATTTAAAATGCCTATCGGCTTTATATCTGACATGCCTATCGGCACCTATTTTTAAAATGCCAATCGGCAACTATATCTGAAATGCCTATCGGCACCTATATCTGAAATGCCTATCGGCACCATTTTTTGAAATGCCTATCGGAAACTACATCCGGAATGCCTATCAGCACCTATATTTTAAATGCCTATCGGCAACCATATCTGGAATGCCTATCGGCACCTATATTTGAAATGCCTATCGGCTTCTATATCTGAAATGCTTATCGGCACCTATTTTTGAAATGCCTATCGGAAACTACATCTGAAATGCCAATCAGCACCTATATTTGAAATGCCTATCGGCAATTATATCTGAAATGCCTATCGACACCTATATTTGAAATATCTATCGGCTTCTATATCTGAAATGCCTATCGGCACCTATTTTTAAAATGCCAATCGGCAACTATATCTGATATGCCTATCGGCACCTATATCTGAAATGCCTATCGGCACCAATTTTTTAAATGCCTATCAGCACCTATATTTGAAATGCCTATCGGCAACCATATCTGGAATGCCTATCGGCACCTATATTTGAAATGCCTATCAGCTTCTATATCTGAAATGCCTATCGGCACCTATTTTTAAAATGCCAATCGGCAACTATATCTGAAATGCCTATCGGCACCTATATCTGAAATGCCTATCGGCACCTATTTTTAAAATGCCTATCGGAAACTACATCTGAAATGCCTATCAGCACCTATATTTGAAATGCCTATCGGCAACCACATCAGAAATGCCTATCGGCACCTATATCTGAAATGCCTTTCGGCATTTATATCTGAAATGCCGGTCGACACCTATATTTGAAATGCCAATCGGCACATATATTTTAAATGCCTATCGGCAACCATATCTGGAATGCCTATCGGCACCTATATTTGAAATGCCTATCGGCTTCTATATCTGAAATGCCTATCGGCACCTATTTTTAAAATGCCAATCGGCAACTATATCTGAAATGCCTAACGGCACCTATATCTGAAATGCCTATCACAACTATATCTGAAATGCCTATCGACACCCATATCTGAAATGCCTATCGACACCTATATCTAAAATGCCTATCGACACCTATATCTGAAATGCCTATCGACACCTATATCTGAAATGCCTATCGACACCTATATCTGAAATGCCTATCGACACCAATATCTGAAATGCCTATCGACACCTATATCTGAAATTTTTATCGACACCTATTTTTGAAATGCCTATCGGAAACTACATCTGAAATGCCTATCAGCACCTATATTTGAAATGCCTATCGGCAACCATATCTGGAATGCCTATCGGCACCTATATTTGAAATGCCTATCGGCTTCTATATCTGAAATGCCTATCGGCACCTATTTTTAAAATGCCAATCGGCAACTATATCTGAAATGCTTATCGGCACCTATATCTGAAATGCCTATTGACACCTATATCTGAAATGCCTATCGACACCTATATCTGAAATGCCTATCGACACCTATATCTGAAATGCCTATCGACACCTATATCTGAAATGCCTATCGACACCTATATCTGAAATGCCTATCGACACCTATATCTGAAATGCCTATCGACTCCTATATCTGAAATGCCTATCGACACCTATTTTTGAAATGCCTATCGGAAACTACATCTGAAATGCCTATCAGCACCTATATTTGAAATGCCTATCGGCAACCATATCTGGAATGCCTATCGGCACCTATATTTGAAATGCCTATCGGCTTCTATATCTGAAATGCCTATCGGCACCTATTTTTAAAATGCCAATCGGCAACTATATCTGAAGTGCCTATCGGCACCAATATCTGAAATGCCTATCGACACCTATATCTGAAATGCCTATCGACACCTATATCTGAAATGCCTATCGACACCTATATCTGAAATGCCTATCGACACCTATATCTGAAATGCCTATCGACACATATATCTGAAATGCCTATCGACACCTATATCTGAAATGCCTATCGACACCTATATCTGAAATGCCTATCGACACCTATATCTGAAATGCCTATCGACACCTATTTTTGAAATGCCTATCGGAAACTACATCTGAAATGCCTATCAGCACCTATATTTGAAATGCCTATCGGCAACCATATCTGGAATGCCTATCGGCACCTATATTTGAAATGCCTATCGGCTTTTATATCTGAAATGCCTATCGGCACCTATTTTTAAAATGCCAATCGGCAACTATATCTTAAATGCCTATCGGCACCTATATCTGAAATGCCTATCGACACCTATATCTGAAATGCCTATCGACACCTATATCTGAAATGCCTATCGACACCTTTATCTGAAATGCCTATCAAAACCTATATCTGAAATGCCTATCGACACCTATATCTGAAATGCCTATCGACACCTATATCTGAAATGCCTATCGACACCTATATCTGAAATGCCTATCGACACCTATTTTTGAAATGCCTATCGGAAACTACATCTGAAATGCCTATTAGCACCTATATTTGAAATGCCTATCAGCAACCATATCTGGAATGCCTATCGGCACCTATATTTGAAATGCCTATCGGCTTCTATATCTGAAATGCCTATCGGCACCTATTTTTAAAATGCCAATCGGCAACTATATCTGAAATGCCTATCGACACCTATATCTGAAATGCCTATCGACACCTATATCTGAAATGCCTATCGACACCTATATCTGAAATGCCTATCGGCAACTATATCTGAAATGCCTATCGACACCTATATCTGAGATGCCTATCGACACCTATATCTGAAATGCCTATCGACACCTATATCTGAAATGCCTATCGACACCTATATCTGAAATGCCTATCGACACCTATTTTTGAAATGCCTATCGGAAACTACATCTGAAATGCCTATCAGCACCTATATTTGAAATGCCTATCGGCAACCATATCTGGAATGCCTATCGGCACCTATATTTGAAATGCCTATCGGCTTCTATATCTGAAAACCCTATCGGCACCTATTTTTAAAATGCCAATCGGCAACTATATCTGAAATGCCTATCGGCACCTATATCTGAAATGCCTATCGACACCTATATCTGAAATGCCTATCGACACCTATATCTGAAATGCCTATCGACACCTATATCTGAAATGCCTATCGACACCTATATCTGAAATGCCTATCGACACCTATATCTGAAATGCCTATCGACACCTATATCTGAAATGCCTATCGACACCTATATCTGAAATGCCTATCGACACCTATATCTGAAATGTCTATCGACACCTATATCTGAAATGCCTATCGACACCTATATCTAAAAATGCCTATCGACACCTATATCTGAAATGCCTATCGACACCTATTTTTGAAATGCCTATCGGAAACTACATCTGAAATGCCTATCAGCACCTTTATTTGAAATGCCTATCGGCAACCATATCTGGAATGCCTATCGGCACCTATATTTGAAATGCCTATCGGCTTCTATATCTGAAATGCCTATCGGCACCTATTTTTAAATGCCAATCGGCACCTATTTTTAAAATGCCAATCGGCAACTATATCTGAAATGCCTATCGGCACCTATATCTAAATTGCCTATCGACACCTATATCTGAAATGCCTATCGACACCTATATCTGAAAGGCCTATCGACACCTATATCTGAAATGCCTATTGACACCTATATCTGAAATGCCTATCGACACCTATATCTGAAATGCCTATCGACACCTATATCTGAAATGCCTATCGACACCTATATCTGAAATGCCTATCGACACCTATATCTGAAATGCCTATCGACACCTATTTTTGAAATGCCTATCGGAAACTACATCTGAAATGCCTATCAGCACCTATATTTGAAATGCCTATCGGCAACCATATCTGGAATGCCTATCGGCACCTATATTTGAAATTTTTATCGGCTTCTATATCTGAAATGCCTATCGGCACCTATTTTAAAAATGCCAATCGGCAACTATATCTGAAATGCCTATCGGCACCTATATCTGAAATGCCTATCGACACCTATATCTGAAATGCCTATCGACACCTATATCTGAAATGCCTATCGACACCTATATCTGAAATGCCTATCGACACCTATATCTGAAATGCCTATCGACACCTATATCTGAAATGCCTATCGACACCTATATCTGAAATGCCTATCGACACCTATATCTGAAATGCCTATCGACACCTATTTTTGAAATGCCTATCGGAAACTACATCTGAAATGCCTATCAGCACCTATATTTAAAATGCCTATCGGCAACCATATCTGGAATGCCTATCGGCACCTATATTTGAAATGCCTATTGGCTTCTATATCTGAAATGCCTATCGGCACCTATTTTTAAAATGCCAATCGGCAACTATATCTGAAATGCCTATCGGCACCTATATCTGAAATGCCTATCGACACCTATATCTGAAATGCCTATCGTCACCTATATCTGAAATGCCTATCGACACCTATATCTGAAATGCCTATCGACACCTATATCTGAAATGCCTATCGACACCTATATCTGAAATGCCTATCGACACTTATATCTGAAATGCCTATCGACACCTATATCTGAAATGCCTATCGACACCTATTTTTGAAATGCCTATCGGAAACTACATCTGAAATGCCTATCAGCACCTATATTTGAAATGCCTATCGGCAACCATATCTGGAATGCCTATCGGCACCTATATTTGAAATGCCTATCGGCTTCTATATCTGAAGTGCCTATCGGCACCTATTTTTAAAATGCCAATCGGCAACTATATCTGAAATGCCTATCGGCACCTATATCTGAAATGCTCATCGACACATATATCTGAAATGCCTATCGACACCTATATCTGAAATGCCTATCGACACTTATATCTGAAATTCCTATCGACACCTATATCTGAAATGCCTATCGACACCCATATCTGAAATGCCTATCGACACCTATATCTGAAATGCCTATCGACACCTATATCTGAAATGCCTATCGACACCTATATCTGAAATGCCTATCGACACCTATTTTTGAAATGCCTATCGGAAACTACATCTGAAATGCCTATCAGCACCTATTTTTGAAATGCCTATCGGCAACCATATCTGGAATGCCTATCGGCACCTATATTTGAAATGCCTATCGGCTTCTATATCTGAAGTGCCTATCGGCACCTATTTTTAAAATGCCAATCGGCAACTATATCTGAAATGCCTATCGGCACCTATATCTGAAATGCCTATCGACACCTATATCTGAAATGCCTATCGACACCTATATCTGAAATGCCTATCGACACCTATATCTGAAATGCCTATCGACACCTATATCTGAAATGCCTATCGACACCTATATCTGAAATGCCTATCGACACCTATATCTGAAATGCCTATCGACACCTATATCTGAAATGCCTATCGACACCTATATCTGAAATGCCATTCGACACCTATTTTTGAAATGCCTATCGGAAACTACATCTGAAATGCCTATCAGCACCTATATTTGAAATGCCTATCGGCAACCATATCTGGAATGCCTATCGGCACCTATATTTGAAATGCCTATCGGCTTCTATATCTGAAATGCCTATCGGCACCTATTTTTAAAATGCCAATCGGCAACTATATCTGAAATGCCTAACGGCACCTATATCTGAAATGCCTATCAACACCTATATCTGAAAT
>JAVRKA010001179.1:0-22360 GCA_034508555.1 Venustoraphidia nigricollis | reverse complement strand
CCTATTTTTGAAATGCTTATCGGAAACTACATCTGAAATGCCTATCAGCACCTATATTTGAAATGCCTATCGGCAAACATATCTGGAATGCCTATCGGCACCTATATTTGAAATGCCTATCGGCTTCTATATCTGAAATGCCTATCGGCACCTATTTTTAAAATGCCAATCGGCAACTATATCTGAAATGCCTATCGGCACCTATATCTGAAATGCCTATCGGCACCTATTTTTGAAATGCCTATCGGAAACTACATCTGAAATGCCTATCAGCACCTATATTTGAAATGCCTATCGGCAACCATATCTGAAATGCCTATCGACACCTATATTTGAAATACCTATCGCCTTCTATATCTGAAATGCCTATCGGCACCTATTTTTAAAATGCCAATCGGCAACTATATCTGAAATGCCTATCGGCACCTATATCTAAAATGCCAATCGGCACCAGTTTTTGAAATGCCTATCGGAAACTACATCTGAAATGCCTATCAGAACCTATAATTAAAATGCCTATCGGCAACCATATCTGGAATGCCTATCGGCACCTATATTTGAAATGCCAATCGGCTTCTATATCTGAAATGCCTACCGACACCTATTTTTAAAATGTAAATTGGCAACTATAACTGAAATGCCTATTGGTACCTATTTTTGAAATGCCTATCGGAAACTACATTTGAAATGCCTATCAGCACCTATATTTAAAATGCCTATCGGCAACCATATCTGGAATGCCTATCGGCACCTATTTTTGAAATGCCTATCGAAAACTACATCTGAAATGCCTATCAGCACCTATATTTGAAATGCCTATCGGCAACCATATCTGGAATGCCTATCGGCACCTATATTTGAAATGCCTATCGGCTTCTTTATCTGAAATGCCTATCGGCACCTATTTTAAAAATAGCTATCGGCAACTGTATCTGAAATGCCCATCGGCACCTATTTCTAAAATGCCTATCGGCACCTATTTTTGAAATGCCTATCGAAAACTACATCTGAAATGCCTATCAGCACCTATATTTGAAACGCCTATCGGCAACCATATCTGGAATGCCTATCGGCACCTATATTTGAAATGCCTATCGGCTTCTTTATCTGAAATGCCTATCGGCACCTATTTTTAAAATAGCTATCGGCAACTATATCTGAAATGCCCATCGGCACCTATATCTGAAATGCCTATCGGCACCTATTTTTTAAATGCCTATCGGAAACTACATCTGAAATGCCTATCAGCACCTATATTTGAAATGCCTATCGGCAACCATATCTGAAATGCCTATCGACACCTATATTTGAAATACCTATCGCCTTCTATATCTGAAATGCCTATCGGCACCTATTTTTAAAATGCCAATCGGCAACTATATCTGTAATGCCTATCGGCACCTATATCTAAAATGCCAATCGGCACCAGTTTTTGAAATGCCTATCGGAAACTACATCTGAAATGCCTATCAGCACCTATATTTAAAATGCCTATCGGCAACCATATCTGGAATGCCTATCGGCACCTATATTTGAAATGCCAATCGGCTTCTATATCTGAAATGCCTACCGACACCTATTTTTAAAATGCCAATTGGCAACTATATCTGAAATGCCTATTGGTACCTATTTTTGAAATGCCTATCGGAAACTACATTTGAAATGCCTATCAGCACCTATATTTAAAATGCCTATTGGCAACCATATCTGGAATGCCTATCGGCACCTATTTTTGAAATGCCTGTCGAAAACTACATCTGAAATGCCTATCAGCACCTATATTTGAAATGCCTATCGGCAACCATATCTGGAATGCCTATCGGCACCTATATTTGAAATGCCTATCGGCTTCTTTATCTGAAATGCCTATCGGCACCTATTTTTAAAATAGCTATCGGCAACTATATCTGAAATGCCCATCGGCACCTATATCTAAAATGCCTATCGGCACCTATTTTTGAAATGCCTATCGAAAACTACATCTGAAATGCCTATCAGCACCTATATTTGAAATGCCTATCGGCAACCATATCTGGAATGCCTATCGGCACCTATATTTGAAATGCCTATCGGCTTCTTTATCTGAAATGCCTATCGGCACCTATTTTTAAAATAGCTATCGGCAACTATATCTGAAATGCCCATCGGCACCTATATCTGAAATGCCTATCGGCACCTATTTTTTAAATGCCTATCGGAAACTACATCTGAAATGCCTATCAGCACCTATATTTGAAATGCCTATCGGCAACCATATCTGAAATGCCTATCGACACCTATATTTGAAATACCTATCGCCTTCTATATCTGAAATGCCTATCGGCACCTATTTTTAAAATGCCAATCGGCAACTATATCTGTAATGCCTATCGGCACCTATATCTAAAATGCCAATCGGCACCAGTTTTTGAAATGCCTATCGGAAACTACATCTGAAATGCCTATCAGCACCTATATTTAAAATGCCTATCGGCAACCATATCTGGAATGCCTATCGGCACCTATATTTGAAATGCCAATCGGCTTCTATATCTGAAATGCCTACCGACACCTATTTTTAAAATGCCAATTGGCAACTATATCTGAAATGCCTATTGGTACCTATTTTTGAAATGCCTATCGGAAACTACATTTGAA
The DNA here is from genome assembly GCA_034508555.1 of Venustoraphidia nigricollis. Taxonomy (NCBI): domain Eukaryota; kingdom Metazoa; phylum Arthropoda; class Insecta; order Raphidioptera; family Raphidiidae; genus Venustoraphidia; species Venustoraphidia nigricollis. The sequence goes on along the minus strand of JAVRKA010001179.1, from coordinate 19,723 downwards.
ATGCCTATCAGCACCTATATTTAAAATGCCTATTGGCAACCATATCTGGAATGCCTATCGGCACCTATTTTTGAAATGCCTGTCGAAAACTACATCTGAAATGCCTATCAGCACCTATATTTGAAATGCCTATCGGCAACCATATCTGGAATGCCTATCGGCACCTATATTTGAAATGCCTATCGGCTTCTTTATCTGAAATGCCTATCGGCACCTATTTTTAAAATAGCTATCGGCAACTATATCTGAAATGCCCATCGGCACCTATATCTAAAATGCCTATCGGCACCTATTTTTGAAATGCCTATCGAAAACTACATCTGAAATGCCTATCAGCACCTATATTTGAAATGCCTATCGGCAACCATATCTGGAATGCCTATCGGCACCTATATTTGAAATGCCTATCGGCTTCTTTATCTGAAATGCCTATCGGCACCTATTTTTAAAATAGCTATCGGCAACTATATCTGAAATGCCCATCGGCACCTATATCTGAAATGCCTATCGGCACCTATTTTTTAAATGCCTATCGGAAACTACATCTGAAATGCCTATCAGCACCTATATTTGAAATGCCTATCGGCAACCATATCTGAAATGCCTATCGACACCTATATTTGAAATACCTATCGCCTTCTATATCTGAAATGCCTATCGGCACCTATTTTTAAAATGCCAATCGGCAACTATATCTGAAATTCCTATCGGCACCTATATCTAAAATGCCAATCGGCACCAGTTTTTGAAATGCCTATCGGAAACTGCATCTGAAATGCCTATCAGCACCTATATTTAAAATGCCTATCGGCAACCATATCTGGAATGCCTATCGGCACCTATATTTGAAATGCCAATCGGCTTCTATATCTGAAATGCCTACCGACACCTATTTTTAAAATGCCAATTGGCAACTATATCTGAAATGCCTATTGGTACCTATTTTTGAAATGCCTATCGGAAACTACATTTGAAATGCCTATCAGCACCTATATTTAAAATGCCTATCGGCAACCATATCTGGAATGCCTATCGGCACCTATTTTTGAAATGCCTATCGAAAACTACATCTGAAATGCCTATCAGCACCTATATTTGAAATGCCTATCGGCAACCATATCTGGAATGCATATCGGCACCTATATTTGAAATGCCTATCGGCTTCTTTATCTGAAATGCCTATCGGCACCTATTTTTAAAATAGCTATCGGCAACTATATCTGAAATGACCATCGGCACCTATATCTGAAATGCCTATCGGCACCTATATTTGAAATGCCTATCGGCACCTATTTTTGAAATGCGTATCGGAAACTACATCTGAAATGCCTATCAGCACCTATATTTAAAATGCCTATAGGCAACAATATCTGGAATGCCTATCGGGACCTATATTTGAAATGCCTATCGGCTTGTATATCTAAAATGCCTATCGGCACCTATTTTTAAAATGCCTATCGGAAACTACATCTGAAATGCCTATCAGCACCTATATTTGAAATGCCTATCGGCAACCATATCTGGAATGCTAATCGGCACCTATATTTGAAATGCCTATCGGCTTCTATATCTGAAATGCCTATCGGCACCTATTTTTAAAATGGCTATCAGGAACTATATCTAAAATGCCTATCGGCACCTATATCTGAAATGCCTATCGGCACCTATTTTTGAAATGCCTATCGGAAACTACATCTGAATTGCCTATCAGCACCTATATTATAAATGCCTATCGGCAACCATATCTGGAATGCCTATCGGCACCTATATTTGAAATGCCTATCGGCTTCTATATCTGAAATGCCTATCGGCACCTATTTTTAAAATGGCTATCGGCAACTATATCTGAAATGCCTATCGGCACATATATCTAAAATGCCTATCGGCACCTATTTTTGAAATGCCTATCGGAAACTACATCTGAAATGCCTATCAGCACCTATATTTGAAATGCCTATCGGCAACCATATCTGAAATGCCTACCGACACCTATATTTGAAATACCTATCGGCTTCTATATCTAAAAATGCCTTTTGGCACCTATTTTTAAAATGCCAATCGGCAACTATATCTGAAATGCCTATCGGCACCTATATCTAAAATGCCAATCGGCACCAGTTTTTGAAATGCCTATCGGAAACTACATCTGAAATGCCTGTCAGCACCTATATTTAAAATGCCTATCGGCAACCATATCTGGAATGCCTATCGGCACCTATATTTGAAATGCCAATCGGCTTCTATATCTGAAATGCCTACCGACACCTATTTTTAAAATGCCAATTGGCAACTATATCTGAAATGCCTATCGGCACCTATATCTGAAATGCCTATCGGCACCTATTTTTGAAATGCCTATCGGAAACTACATCTGAAATGCCTATCAGCACCTATATTTGAAATGCCTATCGGCAACCATATCTGGAATACCTATCGGCACCTATATTTGAAATGCCTATCGGCTTCTATATCTGAAATGGCTATCAACACCTATTTTTAAAATGCCAACCGGCAACTATATCTGAAATGCCTATCGGCACCTATATATGAAATGCCTATCGGCACCAATGTTTGAAATTCCTTTCGGAAACTACATCTAAAATGCCTATCAGCCCCTATATTTGAAATGCCTATCGGCAACCATATCTGGAATGCTTATCGGCACCTATATTTGAAATGCCTATCGGCTTCTATATCTGAAATGCCTATCGGCACCTATTTTTAAAATGCTAATCTGCAACTATATCTGAAATGCCTATCGGCATCTAAATCTGAAATGCTTATCAGATCCTATTTTTGAAATGCCTATCGGAAACTACATCTGAAATGCCGATCAGCACCTATATTTGAAATGCCCATCGACAACCATATCTGGAATGCCTATCGGCACCTATATTAGAAATGCCTATCGGCTTCTATATCTGAAATGCCTATCGGCACCTATTTTTAAAATGCCTATCGGAAACTACATCTGAAATGCCTATCAGCACCTATATTTGAAATGCCTATCGGCAACCATATCTGGAATGCCTATCGGCACCTATATTTGAAATGCCTATCGGCTTCTATATCTGAAATGCCTATCGGCACCTATTTTTAAAATGGCTATCGGCAACTATATCTGAAATGCCTATCGGCACCTATATCTGAAATGCCTATCGGCACCTATTTTTGAAATGCCTATCGGAAACTACATCTGAACTGCCTATCAGCACCTATATTTGATATGCCTATCGGCAACCATATCTGGAATGCCTATCGGCACCTATATCTGAAATGCCAATCGGCACCTATTTTTGAAATGCCTATCGGAAACTACATCTGAAATGCCTACCAGCACCTATATTTAAAAAGCCTATCGGCAACCATATCTGGAATGCCTATCGGCACCTATATTTGTAATGCCTATCGGCTTCTATATCTGAAATGCCTATCGGCACCTATTTTTGAAATGCCTATCGGAAACTACATCTGAAATGCCTATCAGCACCTATATTTGAAATGCCTATCGGCAACCATATCTGGAATGCCTATCGGCACCTATATTTGAAATGCCTATCGGCTTCTATATCTGAAATGCCTATCGGCACCTATTTTTGAAATGCCTATCGGAAACTACATCTGAAATGCCTATCAGCACCTATATTTGAAATGCCTATCGGCAACCATATCTGGAATGCCTATCGGCACCTATATTTGAAATGCCTATCGGCTTCTATATCTGAAATGCCTATCGGCACCTATTTTTAAAATGGCTATCGGCAACTATATCTGAAATGCCTATCGGCACCTATATCTGCAATGCCTATCGGCACCTTTTTTTGAAATGCCTATCGGAAACTACATCTGAAATGCCTATCAGCACCTATATTTGAAATGCCTATCGGCAACCATATCTGGAATGCCTATCGGCACCTATATTTGAAATGCCTATCGGCTTCTATATCTGAAATGCCTATCGGCAACTATTTTTAAAATGCCTATCGGAAACTACATCTGAAATGCCTATCAGCACCTATATTTGAAATGCCTATCGGCAACCATAACTGGAATGCCTATCGGCACCTATATATGAAATGCCTATCGGCTTCTATATCTTAAATGCCTATCGGCACCTATTTTTAAAATGGCTATCGGCAACTATATCTGAAATGCCTATCGGCACCTATTTTAGAAATGCCTATCGGAAACTACATCTTAAATGCCTATCAGCACCTATATTTAAAATGCCTATCGGCAACCATATCTGGAATGCCTATCGGCACCTATATTTGAAATGCCTATCGGCTTCTATATCTGAAATGCCTATCGGCACCTATTTTTAAAATGGCTATCGGCAACTATATCTGAAATGCCTATCGGCACCTATATCTAAAATGCCTATCGGCACCTATTTTTGAAATGCCTATCGGAAACTACATCTGATATGCCTATCAGCACCTATATTTAAAATGCCTATCGGCAACCATATCTGGAATGCCTATCGGGACCTATATTTGAAATGCCTATCGGCTTCTATATCTGAAATGCCTATCGGCACCTATTTTTAAAATGCCTATCGGAAACTACATCTGAAATGCCTATCAGCACCTATATTTGAAATGCCTATCGGCAACCATATCTGGAATGCCTATCGGCACCTATATTTGAAATGCCTATCGGCTTCTATATCTGAAATGCCTATCGGCACCTATTTTTAAAATGGCTATCGGCAACTATATCTGAAATGCCTATCGGCACCTATATCTGAAATGCCTATCGGCACCTATTTTTGAAATGCCTATCGGAAACTACAGCTGAAATGCCTATCAGCACCTATATTTGAAATGCCTATCGGCAACCATATTTGGAATGCCTATCGGCACCTATATTTGGAATGCCTATCGGCTTCTATATCTTAAATGCCTAGCGGCACCTATTTATAAAATGCCAATCGGCAACTATATCTGAAGTGCCTATCGGCACCTATATCTAAAATGCCTATCGGCACCTATTTTTGAAATGCCTATCAAAAACTACATCTGAAATGCCTATCAGCACCTATATTTGAAATGCCTATCGGCAACCACATCAGAAATGGGTATCGGCACCTATATCTGAAATGCCTTTCGGCATTTATATCTGAAATGCCTATCGACACCTATATTTGAAATGCCTATCGGCACCTATATTTTAAATGCCTATCGGCAACTATATCTGATATGCCTATCGGCACCTATATCTGAAATGCCTATCGGCACCTATTTTTGAAATGCCTATCGGAAACTACATCTAAAATGCCTATCGGCACCTATTTTTAAAATGCCAATCGGCAACTATATCTAAAATGCCTATCGGCACCTATATCTGAAATGCCTATCGGCACCTATTTTTGAAATGCCTATCGGAAACTACATCTGAAATGCCTATCAGCACCTATATTTAAAATGACTATCGGCAACCATATCTGAAATGCCTATCGACACCTATATTTGAAATACCTATCGGCTTCTATATCTGAAATGCCTATCGGCACCTATTTTTAAAATGCCAATCGGCAACTATATCTGAAATGCCAATCGGCACCAATTTTTTAATGCCTATCGGAAACTACATCTGAAATGCCTATCAGCACCTATATTTGAAATGCCTATCGGCAAACATATCTGAAATGCCTATCGACACCTATATTTGAAATACCTATCGGCTTCTATATCTGAAATGCCTATCGGCACCTATTTTTAAAATGCCAATCGGCAACTATATCTGAAATGCCTATTGGCACCTATATCTAAAATGCCAATCGGCACCAGTTTTTGAAATGCCTATAGGAAATTACATCTGAAATGCCTGTCAGCACCTATATTTAAAATGCCTATCGGCAACCATATCTGGAATGCCTATCGGCACCTATATTTGAAATGCCAATCGGCTTCGATATCTGAAATGCCTACCGACACCTATTTTTAAAATGCCAATTGGCAACTATATCTGAAATGCCTATCGGCACCTATATCTGAAATGCCTATCGGTACCTATTTTTGAAATGCCTATCGGAAACTACATCTGAAATGCCTATCAGCACCTATATTTGAAATGCCTATCGGCAACCATATCTGGAATGCCTATCGGCACCTCTATTTGAAATGCCTATCGGCTTCTATATTTGAAATGCCTATCGGCACCTATTTTTAAAATGGCTATCGGCAACTATATCTGAATGCCTATCGGCACCTATATCTGAAATGCCTATCATCATCTATTTTTGAAGTGCCTATCGGAAACTACATCTGAAATGCCTATCAGCACCTATATTTGAAATGCCTATCGGCAACCATATCTGGAATGCCTATCAGCACCTATATTTGAAATGCCTATCGGCTTCTATATCTGAAATGCCTATCGGCACCTATTTTTAAAATGGCTATCGGCAACTATATCTGAAATGCCTATCGGCACCTATATCTGAAATGCCTATCGGCACCTATTTTTGAAATGCCTATCGGAAACTACAGCTGAAATGCCTATCAGCACCTATATTTGAAATGCCTATCGGCAACCATATTTGGAATGCCTATCGGCACCTATATTTAGAATGCCTATCGACTTCTATATCTAAAATGCCTAGCGGCACCTATTTTTAAAATGCCAATCGGCAACTATATCTGAAGTGCCTATCGGCACCTATATCTAAAATGCCTATCGGCACCTATTTTTGAAATGCCTATCAAAAACTACATCTGAAATGCCTATCAGCACCTATATTTGAAATGCCTATCGGCAACCACATCAGAAATGCGTATCGGCACCTATATCTGAAATGCCTTTCGGCATTTATATCTGAAATGCCTATCGACACCTATATTTGAAATGCCTATCGGCACCTATATTTTAAATGCCTATCGGCAACTATATCTGATATGCCTATCGGCACCTATATCTGAAATGCCTATCGGCACCTATTTTTGAAATGCCTATCGGAAACTACATCTAAAATGCCTATCGGCACCTATTTTTAAAATGCCAATCGGCAACTATATCTGAAATGCCTATCGGCACCTATATTTGAAATGCCTATCGGCACCTATTTTTGAAATGCCTATCGGAAACCACTTCTGAAATGCCTATCAGCACCTATATTTAAAATGCCTATCGGCAACCATATCTGAAATGCCTATCGACACCTATATTTGAAATACCTATCGGCTTCTATATCTGAAATGCCTATCGGCACCTATTTTTAAAATGCCAATCGGCAACTATATCTGAAATGCCAATCGGCACCAATTTTTAAATGCCTATCGGAAACTACATCTGAAATGCCTATCAGCACCTATATTTGAAATGCCTATCGGCAACCATATCTGAAATGCCTATCGACACCTATATTTGAAATACCTATCGGCTTCTATATCTGAATTGCCTATCGGCACCTATTTTTAAAATGCCAATCGGCAACTATATCTGAAATGCCTATTGGCACCTATATCTAAAATGCCAATCGGCACCAGTTTTTGAAATGCCTATCGGAAACTACATCTGAAATGCCTGTCAGCACCTATATTTAAAATGCCTATCGGCAACCATATCTGGAATGCCTATCGGCACCTATATTTGAAATGCCAATCGGCTTCTATATCTGAAATGCCTACCGACACCTATTTTTAAAATGCCAATTGGCAACTATATCTGAAATGCCTATCGGCACCTATATCTAAAATGCCTATCGGTCTCTATTTTTGAAATGCCTATCGGAAACTACATCTGAAATGCCTATCAGCACCTATATTAAAAATGCCTATCGGCAACCATATCTGGAATGCCTATCGGCACCTATATTTGAAATGCCTATCGGCTTCTATATCTGAAATGCCTATCGGCACCTGTTTTTAAAATGGCTATCGGCAACTATATCTGAAATGCCTATCGGCACCTATATCTGAAATGCCTATCGGCACCTATTTTTAAAATGGCTATCGGCAACTATATCTGAATGCCTATCGGCACCTATATCTGAAATGCCTATCGGCACCTATTTTTGAAATGCCTATCGGAAACTACATCTGAAATGCCTATCGGCACCTATTTTTAAAATGGCTATCGGCAACTATACCTGAAATGCCTATCGGTACCTATATCTGAAATGCCTATCGGCACCTATTTTTGAAATGCCTATCGGAAACTACATCTGAAATGCCTATCAGCACCTATATTTGAAATGCCTTTCGGCAACCATATCTGGAATGCCTATCGGCACCTATATTTGAAATGCCTATCGGCTTCTATATCTGAAATGCCTATCGGCACCTATTTTCAAAATGCCTATCGGAAACTACATCTGAAATGCCTATCAGCACCTATATTTGAAATACCTATCGGCAAACATATCTGGAATGCCTATCGGCACCTATATTTCAAGGCCTATCGGCTTCTATATCTGAAATGCCTATCGGCACCTATTTTTAAAATGGCTATCGGCAACTATATCTAAAATGCCTATCGGCACCTATATCTGAAATGCCTATCGGCACCTAATTTTGAAATGCCTATCGGAAACTACATCTGAAATGCCTATCAGCACCTATATTTGAAATGCCTATCGGCAACCATAACTGGAATGCCTATCGGCACTTATATCTGAAATGCCTATCGGCACCTATTTTTGAAATGCCTATCGGAAACTACATCTGAAATGCCTATCAGCTCCTATATTTGAAATGCCTATCGGCAACCATATCTGGAATGCCTATCGGCACCTCTATTTGAAATGCCTATCGGCTTCTATATTTGAAATGCCTATCGGCACCTATTTTTAAAATGGCTATCGGCAACTATATCTGAATGCCTATCGGCACCTATATCTGAAATGCCTATCGGCACCTATTTTTGAAATGCCTATCGGAAACTACATCTGAAATGCCTATCAGCACCTATATTTGAAATGCCTATCGGCTTCTATATCTGAAATACCTATCGGCACCTATTTTTAAAATGGCTATCGGCAACTATATCTGAAATGCCTATCGATATCTGAAATGCCTATCGGCACCTATTTTTGAAATGCCTATCGGAAACCATATTTGGAATGCCTATCGGCACCTATATTTAGAATGCCTATCGGCTTCTATATCTAAAATGCCTAGCGGCACCTATTTTTAAAATGCCAATCGGCAACTATATCTGAAGTGCCTATCGGCACCTATATCTAAAATGCCTATCGGCACCTATTTTTGAAATGCCTATCAAAAACTACATCTGAAATGCCTATCAGCACCTATATTTGAAATGCCTATCGGCAACCACATCAGAAATGCGTATCGGCACCTATATCTGAAATGCCTTTCGGCATTTATATCTGAAATGCCTATCGACACCTATATTTGAAATGCCTATCGGCACCTATATTTTAAATGCCTATCGGCAACTATATCTGATATGCCTATCAGCACCTATATCTGAAATGCCTATCGGCACCTATTTTTGAAATGCCTATCGGAAACTACATCTGAAATGCCTATCAGCACCTATATTTGAAATGCCTATCGGCAACCATATCTGGAATGCCTATCGGCACCTATATTTGAAATGCCTATCGGCTTCTATATCTGAAATGCCTATCGGCACCTATTTTTAAAATGCCTATCGGAAACTACATCTGAAATGCCTATCAGCACCTATATTTGAAATACCTATCGGCAAACATATCTGGAATGCCTATCGGCACCTATATTTGAAATGCCTATCGGCTTCTATATCTGAAATGCCTTTTGGCAGCTATTTTTAAAATGGCTATCGGCAACTATATCTAAAATGCCTATCGACACCTATATCTGAAATGCCTATCGGCACCTAATTTTGAAATGCCTATCGGAAACTACATCTGAAATGCCTATCAGCACCTATATTTGAAATGCCTATCGGCAACCATAACTGGAATGCCTATCGGCATTTATATCTGAAATGCCTATCGGCACCTATTTTTGAAATGCCTATCGGAAACTACATCTGAAATGCCTATCAGCACCTATATTTGAAATGCCTATCGGCAACCATATCTGGAATGCCTATCGGCACCTATATTTGAAATGCCTATCGGCTTCTATATCTGAAATGCCTATCGGCACCTATTTTTAAAATGGCTATCGGCAACTATATCTGAATGCCTATCGGCACCTATATCTGAAATGCCTATCGGCACCTATTTTTGAAATGCCTATCGGAAACTACATCTGAAATGCCTATCAGCACCTATATTTGAAAAGCCTATCGGCAACCATATCCGGAATGCCTATCGGCACCTATATTTGAAATGCCTATCGGCTTCTATATCTGAAATGCCTATCGGCACCTATTTTTAAAATGCCAATCGGCAACTATATCTGAAATGCCTATCGGCACCTATATCTGAAATGCCTATCGGTACCTATTTTTGAAATGCCTATCGGAAACTACATCAGAAATGCCTATCAGCACTTATATTTGAAATGCCTATCGGCAACCATATCTGGAATGCCTATCGGCACCTATATTTGAAATGCCTATCGGCTTCTATATCTGAAATGCCTATCGGCACCTATTTTAATAATGGCTATCGGCAACTATATCTGAATGCCTATCGGCACCTATATCTGAAATGCCTATCGGCACCTATTTTTGAAATGCCTATCGGAAACTACATCTGAAATGCCTATCAGCACCTATATTTGAAATGGCTATCGGCAACCATATCCGGAATGCCTATCGGCACCTATATTTGAAATGCCTATCGGCTTCTATATCTGAAATGCCTATCGGCACCTATTTTTAAAATGCCAATCGGCAACTATATCTGAAATGCCTATCGGCACCTATATCTGAAATGCCTATCGGCACCTATTTTTGAAATGCCTACCGGAAACTACAACTGAAATGCCTATCAGCACCTATATTTGAAATGCCTATCGGCAACCATATTTGGAATGCCTATCGGCACCTATATTTGAAATGACTATCGGCTTCTATATCTGAAATGCCTAGCGGGACCTATTTTTAAAATGCCAATCGGCAACTATATCTGAAGTGCCTATCGGCACCTATATCTGAAATGCCTATCGGCACCTATTTTTGAAATGCCTATCGAAAATTACATCTGAAATGCCTATCAGCACCTATATTTGAAATGGCTATCGGCAACCATATCTGGAATGCCTATCGGCACCTATATTTGAAATGCCTATCGGCTTCTACATCTGAAATGCCTATCGGCACCTATTTTTAAAATGGCTATCGGCAACTATACCTGAAATGCCTATCGGTACCTATATCTGAAATGCCTATCGGCACCTATTTTTGAAATGCCTATCGGAAACTACATCTGAAATGCCTATCAGCACCTATATTTGAAATGCCTTTCGGCAACCATATCTGGAATGCCTATTGGCACCTATATTTGAAATGCCTATCGCCTTCTATATCTGAAATGCCTATCGGCACCTATTTTTAAAATGCCTATCGGAAACTACATCTGAAATGCCTATCAGCACCTATATTTGAAATACCTATCGGCAAACATATCTGGAATGCCTATCGGCACTTATATTTGAAATGCCTATCGGCTTCTATATCTGAAATGCCTATCGGCACCTATTTTTAAAATGGCTATCGGCAACTATATCTAAAATGCCTATCGGCACCTATATCTGAAATGCCTATCGGCACCTAATTTTGAAATGCCTATCGGAAACTACATCTGAAATGCCTATCAGCACCTATATTTGAAATGCCTATCGGCAACCATAACTGGAATGCCTATCGGCACTTATATCTGAAATGCCTATCGGCACCTATTTTTGGAATGCCTATCGGAAACTACATCTGAAATGCCTATCAGCACCTATATTTGAAATGCCTATCGGCAACCATATCTGGAATGCCCATCGGCACCTCTATTTGAAATGCCTATCGGCTTCTATATTTGAAATGCCTATCGGCACCTATTTTTAAAATGGCTATCGGCAACTATATCTGAATGCCTATCGGCACCTATATCTGAAATGCCTATCGGCACCTATTTTTGAAATGCCTATCGGAAACTACATCTGAAATGCCTATCAGCACCTATATTTGAAATGCCTATCGGCAACCATATCTAGAATGCCTATCGGCACCTATATTTGAAATGCCTATCGGCTTCTATATCTGAAATGCCTATCGGCACCTATTTTTAAAATGGCTATCGGCAACTATATCTGAAATGCCTATCGGCACCTATATCTGAAATGCCTATCGGCACCTATTTTTTAAATGCCTATCGGAAACTACAGCTGAAATGCCTATCAGCACCTATATTTGAAATGACTATCGGCAACAATATTTGGAATGTCTATCGGCACCTATATTTAGAATGCCTATCGGCTTCTATATCTAAAATGCCTAGCGGCACCTATTTTTAAAATGCCAATCGGCAACTATATCTGAAGTGCCTATCGGCACCTATATCTAAAATGCCTATCGGCACCTATTTTTGAAATGCCTATCAAAAACTACATCTGAAATGCCTATCAGCACCTATATTTGAAATGCCTATCGGCAACTATATCTGATATGCCTATCGGCACCTATATCTGAAATGCCTATGGGCACCTATTTTTGAAATGCCTATCGGAAACTACATCTAAAATGCCTATCGGCACCTATTTTTAAAATGCCAATCGGCAACTATATCTGAAATGCCTATCGGCACCTATATCTGAAATGCCTATCGGCACCTATTTTTGAAATGCCTATCGGAAACTACATCTGAAATGCCTATCAGCACCTATATTTAAAATGCCTATCGGCAACCATATCTGAAATGCCTATCGACACCTATATTTGAAATACCTATCGGCTTCTATATCTGAAATGCCTATCGGCACCTATTTTTAAAATGCCAATCGGCAACTATATCTGAAATGCCAATCGGCACCAATTTTTTAATGCCTATCGGAAACTACATCTGAAATGCCTATCAGCACCTATATTTGAAATGCCTATCGGCAACCATATCTGAAATGCCTATCGACACCTATATTTGAAATACCTATCGGCTTCTATATCTGAAATGCCTATCGGCACCTATTTTTAAAATGCCAATCGGCAACTATATCTGAAATGCCTATTGGCACCTATATCTAAAATGCCAATCGGCACCAGTTTTTGAAATGCCTATCGGAAACTACATCTGAAATGCCTGTCAGCACCTATATTTAAAATGCCTATCGGCAACCATATCTGGAATGCCTATCGGCACCTATATTTGAAATGCCAATCGGCTTCTATATCTGAAATGCTTACCGACACCTATTTTTAAAATGCCAATTGGCAACTATATCTGAAATGCCTATCGGCACATATATCTGAAATGCCTATCGGTTTCTATTTTTGAAATGCCTATCGGAAACTACATCTGAAATGCCTATCAGCACCTATATTTAAAATGCCTATCGGCAACCATATCTGGAATGCCTATCGGCACCTATATTTGAAATGCCTATCGGCTTCGATATCTGAAATGCCTATCGGCACCTGTTTTTAAAATGGCTATCGGCAACTATATCTGAAATGCCTATCGGCACCTATATCTGAAATGCCTATCGGCACCTATTTTTGAAATGCCTATCGGAAACTACATCTGAAATGCCTATCAGCACCTATATTTGAAATGCCTATCGGCAACCATATCTGGAATGCCTATCGGCACCTATATTTGAAATGCCTATCGGCTTCTTTATCTGAAATGCCTATCGGCACCTATTTTTAAAATGCCTATCGGAAACTACATCTGAAATCCCTATCAGCACCTATATTTGAAATACCTATCGGCAAACATATCTGGAATGCCTATCGGCACCTATATTTGAAATGCCTATCGGCTTCTATATCTGAAATGCCTTTTGGCACCTATTTTTAAAATGGCTATCGGCAACTATATCTAAAATGCCTATCGGCACCTATATCTGAAATGCCTATTGGCACCTATATCTAAAATGCCAATCGGCACCAGTTTTTGAAATGCCTATCGGAAACTACATCTGAAATGCCTATCAGCACATATATTTGAAATGCCTATCGGCAACCATAACTGGAATGCCTATCGGCACTTATATCTGAAATGCCTATCGGCACCTATTTTTGAAATGCCTATCGGAAACTACATCTGAAATGCCTATCAGCACCTATATTTGAAATGCCTATCGGCAACCATATCTGGAATGCCTATCGGCACCTATATTTGAAATGCCTATCGGCTTCTATATCTGAAATGCCTATCGGCACCTATTTTTAAAATGGCTATCGGCAACTATATCTGAATGCCTATCGGCACCTTTATCTGAAATGCCTATCGGCACCTATTTTTGAAATGCCTATCGGAAACTACATCTGAAATGCCTATCAGCACCTATATTTGAAATGCCTATCGGCAACCATATCCGGAATGCCTATCGGCACCTATATTTGAAATGCCTACCGGCTTCTATATCTGAAATGCCTATCGGCACCTATTTTTAAAATGCCAATCGGCAACTATATCTGAAATGCCTATCGGCACCTCTATCTGGAATGCCTATCGGAAACTACATCAGAAATGCCTATCAGCACCTATATTTGAAATGCCTATCGGCAACCATATCCGGAATGCCTATCGGCACCTATATTTGAAATGCCTATCGGCTTCTATATCTGAAATGCCTATCGGCACCTATTTTTAAAATGCCAATCGGCAACTATATCTGAAATGCCTATCGGCACCTATATCTGAAATGCCTATCGGTACCTATTTTTGAAATGCCTATCGGAAACTACATCAGAAATGCCTATCAGCACTTATATTTAAAATGCCTATCGGCAACCATATCTGGAATGCCTATCGGCACCTATATTTGAAATGCCTATCGGCTTCTATATCTGAAATGCCTATCGACACCTATTTTTTAAATGCCAATTGGCAACTATATCTGAAATGCCTATCAGCACCTATATCTGAAATGCCTATTGGCACCTATTTTTGAAATGCCTATCGGAAACTACATCTGAAATGCCTATCAGCACCTATATTTGAAATGCCTATCGGCAAACATATCTGGAATGCCTATCGGCACCTATATTTGAAATGCCTATCGGCTTCTATATCTGAAATGCCTATCGACACCTATTTTTAAAATGCCAATTGGCAACTATGTCTGAAATGCCTATCGGCACCTATATCTGAAATGCCTATCGGTACCTATTTTGGAAATGCCTATCGGAAACTACATCAGAAATGCCTATCAGCACTTATATTTGAAATGCCTATCGGCAACCATATCTGGAATGCCTATCGGCACCTATATTTGAAATGCCTATCGGCTTCTATAACTGAAATGCCTATCGGCACCTATTTTTGAAATGTCTATCGGAAACTACAACTGAAATGCCTATCTGCTCCTATATTTGAAATGCCTATCGACACCTATTTTTAAAATGCCAATCGGCAACTATATCTGAAATGCCTATCGGCACCTATATCTGAAATGCCTATCGGCACCTATTTTTGAAATGCCTATCTGAAACTACATCTGAATTGCCTATCAGCACCTATATTTGAAATGCCTATCGGCAACCATATCTGGAATGCCTATCGACACCTATAATTGAAATACCTATCGGCTTCTATATCTGAAATGCCTATCGGCACCTATTTTTAAAATGCCAATCGGCAACTATATCTGAAATGCCTATCGGCACCTATATCTGAAATGCCTATCGGCACCTATTTTTGAAATGCCTATCGGAAACTACATCTGAAATGCCTATCTGCACCTATATTTGAAATGCCTATCGTCAACCATATCTGAAATGCCTATCGACACCTATATTTGAAATACCTATCGGCTTCTATATCTGAAATGCCTATCGGCACCTATTTTTAAAATGCCAATCGGTAACTATATCTGAAATGCCTATCGATACCTATATCTAAAATGCCTATCAACACCAATTTTTGAAATGCCTATCGGAAAATACATCTGGAATGCCTATCAGCACCTTTATTTGAAATGCCTATCGGCAACCATATCTGGAATGCCTATTGGTACCTATATTTGAAATGCCTATCGGCTTCTATATCTGAAATGCCTATCGACACCTATTTTTAAAATGCCAATCGGCAACTATATCTGAAATGCCTATCGGCACCTATATCTGAAATGCCTATCGGCACCTATTTTTGGAATGCCTATCGGAAACTACATCTGAAATGCCTATCAGCACCTATATTTGAAATGCCTATCGGCAACCATATCTGAAATGCCTATCGACACCTATATTTGAAATACCTAACGACTTCTATATCTTAAATGCCTATCAACACCTATTTTTAAAATGCCAACCGGCAACTATATCTGAAATGCCTATCGGCACCTATATTTGAAATGCCTATCGGCACCAATGTTTGAAATGCCTTTCGGAAACTACATCTAAAATGCCTATCAGCACCTATATTTGAAATGCCTATCGGCAACCATATCTGGAATGCCTATCGGTACCTATATTTGAAATGCCTATCGGCTTCTATATCTGAAATGCCTATCGGCACCTATTTTTAAAATGCCTATCGGAAACTACATCTGAAATGCCTATCAGCACCTATATTTGAAATGCCTATCGGCAACTATATCTGGAATGCCAATCGGCACCTATATTTGAAATGCCTATCGGCTTCTATATCTGAAATGCCTATCGGCACCTATTTTTAAAATGGCTATCGGCAACTATATCTGAAATGCCTATCGGCACCTATATCTGAAATGCCTATCGGCACCTATTTTTGAAATGCCTATCCGTAACTACATCTGAAATGCCGATCAGCACTTATTTTTGAAATGCCTATCGGCAAACATATCTGGAATGCCTATCGGCACCTATATTTGAAATGCCTATCGGCTTCTACATCTGAAATGCCTATCGGCACCTATTTTTAAAATGGCTATCGGCAACTATACCTGAAATGCCTATCGGTACCTATATCTGAAATGCCTATCGGCACCTAATTTTGAAATGCCTATCGGAAACTACATCTGAAATGCCTATCAGCACCTATATTTGAAATGCCTTTCAGCAACCATATCTGGAATGCCTATCGGCACCTATATTTGAAATTCCTATCGGCTTCTATATCTGAAATGCCTATCGGCACCTATTTTTAAAATGCCAATCGGCAACTATATCTGAAATGCCTATCGGCACCTATATCTGAAATGCCTATCGGCACTTATTTTTGAAATGCCTATCGGAAACTACAACTGAAATGCCTATCAGCACCTATATTTGATATGCCTATCGGCAACCATATTTGGAATGCCTATCGGCACCTATTTTTGAAATGCCTATCGAAAACTACATCTAAAATGCCTATCAGCACCTATATTTGAAATGCCTATCGGCAACCACATCAGAAATGCCTATCGGCACCTATATCTGAAATGCCTTTTGCCATTTATATCTGAAATGCCTATCGACACCTATATTTGAAATGCCTATCGGCACCTATATTTTAAATGCCTATCGGCAACTATATCTGATATGCCTATCGGCACCTATATCTGAAATGCCTATCGGCACCTATTTTTGAAATGCCTATCGGAAACTACATCTAAAATGCCTATCGGCACCTATTTTTAAAATGCCAATCGGCAACTATATCTGAAATGCCTATCGGCACCTATATCTGAAATGCCTATCGGCACCTATTTTTGAAATGCCTATCGGAAACTACATCTGAAATGCCTATCAGCACCTATATTTGAAATGCCTATCGGCAACCATATCTGAAATGCCTATCGACACCTATATTTGAAATACCCATCGGCTTCTATATCTGAAATGCCTATCGGCACCTATTTTTAAAATACCAATCGGCAACTATATCTGAAATGCCTATCGGAACCTATATCTGAAATGCCAATCGGCACCAATTTTTGAAATGCCTATCGGAAACTACATCTGAAATGCCTATCAGCACCTATATTTGAAATGCTTATCGGCAACCATATCTGAAATGCCTATCGACACCTATATTTGAAATACCTATCGGCTTCTATATCTGAAATGCCTATCGGCACCTATTTTTAAAATGCCAATCGGAAACTATATCTGAAATGCCTATCGGCAGCTATATCTAAAATGCCAATCGGCACCAATTTTTGAAATGCCTATTGGAAACTACATCTGAAATGCCTATCAGCACCTATATTTAAAATGCCTATCGGCAACCATATCTGGAATGCCTATCGGCACCTATATTTGAAATGCCTATCGGCTTCTATATCTGAAATGCCTACCGACACCTATTTATAAAATGCCAATTGGCAACTATATCTGAAATGCCTATCGGCACCTATATCTGAAATGCCTATCGGTACCTATTTTTGAAATGCCTGTCGGAAACTACATCTGAAATGCCTATCAGCACTTATATTTAAAATGCCTATCGGCGACCATATCTGGAATGCCTATCGGCACCTATATTTGAAATGCCTATCGGCTTCTATATCTGAAATGCCTATCGGCACCTATTTTTAAAATGCCAATCGGCAACTATATCTGAAATGCCTATCGGCACCTATATCTGAAATGCCTATCGGCACCTATTTTTGAAATGTCTTTCGGAAACTACATCTGAAATGCCTATCTGCTCCTATATTTGAAATGCCTATCGGCAACCATATCTAAAATGCCTATCGACACCTATATTTGAAATACCTATCGGCTTCTATATCTGAAATGCCTATCGGCACTTGTTTTTAAAATGCCAATCGGCAACTATATCTGAAATGCCTATCGGCACCTGTATCTGAAATGCCTATCGGCATCAATTTTTGAAATGCCTATCGGAAACAACATCTAAAATGCCTATCAGCACCTATATTTGACATGCCTATCGGCAACCATATCTGGATTGCCTATCGGCACCTATATTTGAAATGCCTATCGGCTTCTATATCTGAAATGCCTATCGGCACCTATTTTTTAAATGCCAATTGGCAACTATATCTGAAATGCCTATCGGCACCTATATCTGAAATGCCTATCGGCACTTATTTTTGAAATGCCTATCGGAAACTACATCTGAAATGCCTATCAGCACCTATATTTGAAATGCCTATCGGCAACCATATCTGGAATGCCTATCGGCACCTATATTTGAAATGCCTATCGGCTTCTATATCTGAAATGCCTATCGACACCTATTTTTAAAATGCCAATTGGCAACTATGTCTGAAATGCCTATCGGCACCTATATCTGAAATGCCTATCGGTACCTATTTTTGAAATGCCTATCGGAAACTACATCAGAAATGCCTATCGGCACCTCTATTTGAAATGCCTATCGGCTTCTATATCTGAAATGCCTATCGACATCTATTTTTAAAATGCCAATTGGCAACTATGTCTGAAATGCCTATCGGCACCTATATCTGAAATGCCTATCGGCACCTATTTTTGAAATGCCTATCGGAAACTACATCTGAAATGCCTATCTGCACCTATATTTGAAATGCCTATCGTCAACCATATCTGAAATGCCTATCGACACCTATATTTGAAATACCTATCGGCTTCTATATCTGAAATGCCTATCGGCACCTATTTTTAAAATGCCAATCGGTAACTATATCTGAAATGCCTATCGGTACCTATATCTAAAATGCCTATCAACACCAATTTTTGAAATGCCTATCGGAAA
>JAVRKA010001178.1:0-22364 GCA_034508555.1 Venustoraphidia nigricollis | reverse complement strand
ACCTGTCCGGTAGCGCGTTGGTTTTGTGCAGTGGTATACCCCCAACGGCAGAAAACTATTTAGTTATGTGGAATTCGTTAATCGATAAATATGAGGATCAGAGGCAGATTGCCTTCATGTATTTAAATCAAATTTTGAAATTTAAAGAGTTAACAGTGGAGAGTGCCCAGAATTTAAATTTGTTCATTGAGAAATTTGATAGTGCTGTGTCCGCGTTGAAAAAAGTTAACGTAGGGAATTTGTCCGATTTCATTTTAATGACCGTTGCATTACAAAAATTAGATACAAATACGCATAGGCTATTTGAACAGTCATTGAACAGGGAGGTAATCCCAACTTATGAGCAATTGGCTAGTTTTATTAAAGATCAAGCCAAAATTCTCGGCCGTACTTGTAATGCAAGTGGGGCCGGAAGAGCGAGTCAATCGAGAGCAGTGATGCATTCGTTTACCACGAGTGCGGATCAACCAGAAAATAAAGAGAGTAGTGATTCCCAAAATCAAACGTGTCCAAATTGCCAAGGTGATCATAGAGTGTACCAATGTCCAAAATTGTTAGCCGTTACTCCCAAGGAACGAGTCCAGTCGGTTAGTGGCTTCAATTTGTGTTTCAATTGCTTGCGTTCAGGTCACACAGCCAATAATTGTCCTTCTAATTCGAGGTGTCGTAAGTGTTCAAAACGTCATCATACAATTTTACACTTCGATAGAGCGTTTGTGACCAATGGTAGAAGTGAGTCTTCAACTCAAAACAACTCGGGTAATTCGAGTCACCATGCGAGTCAGTATAATCAACCGAAAAATACTGCGGTGAGCTTGTGTTCAACTTCCGCGGCGGAGGTTTCGACCGCAAAATATACAGTGTTGTTAGCGACAGCGCAAGTCAAAGTCGTGTCGAGTTTTGGGGAAAAAATTATATTGAGGTTTCTAATAGATAGCGCGAGTCAGTGTAATTTTATTACCCAAAAATGTTGCCAGAGATTAAAGTTACCAACTAAACATGCATCAGTGATTGTGTCAGGTATAGGTGTTTCGGGAAAATCCGTGAAAGGACAAACTCATTTAACCTTTTCATCCAAGTATAACGAGCAGATTAGATATTCAATGGACGCATTAATCGTAGATAAAATTACCGAACAACTACCGAGTTGTATAATTGATGGTGAGGTGTGTAAACAATTTCAAAATTTACGTTTAGCCGACGAGGAATTCTATCGACCTGGAGAGATTGATGGAATGATAGGTGCGGAGCTGGTGCCATATATTTTAAATGCGGCTAAGGTTACAGGTCCGGAGCTACCTGTGGCAGTTGATTCAAGTTTAGGTTTCATTATTATGGGCCAAGCTAAATCTCAGATAGTCAATACAGTAGTACAATCTTATTGTTGTGTTGACCAGTCACAAAGCGTAGATCAACTCTTGCAACAGTTTTGGGAATTAGAGGAAATTCCCACGCGTTTAATTATGAATCCCGACGATTCAGAGTGTGAAAAAATATTTTTATCATCAGTTAAACGCGATACAACTGGGCGATATGAAGTGTCATTGCCATTCATAGAGCCTTCCCCCGAGCTCGGTGATTCATATTCAACAGCTTTACGACGATTCAAAAATTTAGAGAAAAAATTCGTGTCTTCGCCTACATTTCAAAGGGAATACGGTGAGGTTTTGAGGGATTACATAGATCAAAATCATATGACTTTAGCTCTTAACAGTGATCTCCGGTCACATGGTTATTTTATTCCCCATCACGGGATACTAAAGATTAGTTCGAGTTCCACTCCGTTACGAGTAGTGTTTGATGCGTCAGCCACAACAAATAAAGGTGTTTCGTTGAATCAGGTCTTATATACGGGTCCGAAATTACAAACTGATATTTTTAAGATTTTACTTAACTTTCGCTTATTTCCCTTTGCAATGACCTCCGACGTCAGGCAGATGTATAGGCAGATTAAACTGTGTCCCGAGCATCAGAAATATCAGTGCCTCTTGTGGAGATTTTCGTGCGAGGATCCTATTCAGATTTATAAATTAACTACAGTGGCGTTCGGTGTTAAAAGCTCTCCGTATTTAGCACTGCGCACGTTACGCCAATTAGCAACAGATGAGGCTGACCGTTTTCCTTTAGCTTCAAAGGTCGTGTTGAGTGATGTCTATATCGACGACATCATTTGTTCTGTGCCAGACGCGGTGTCTGCGCATAGTCTTTATCGTGAGTTAATTGAGTTATTCCAAGCAGGAGGCATGGAATTAGTGAAATGGGCTACCAATCTGCCGGAGTTATATCACGAACTCCCAGAAAAGGTTCGTTTAAATCAAATTTTAGAGTTTAATACAGAGTTTTTAAAGGTACTTGGTCTTCAGTGGGAAGCCAACCAAGATCTTTTGAGTTTTTCGATTTCTCCCGAGAAATCAGAATATACAAAGCGGAGTATTTTGAGAACGGTAGCTCGCATATGGGATCCTATTGGTATATTGTGTCCCGTATCGCTACACGTGAAACTATTAATTCAGGAATTATGGGTCCTTAAACTAGGGTGGGATGAACCTATTCCGACCTACTTAAACCGTATCTGGAATAAATTCCAACGGGAGTTAAGTGAACTCGCGCGTTTGAAAATTCCTCGACATATTGGGTTCGAGAAGAGTAATTCGTTGGAGTTATTGGGTTTTTGCGATGCTTCCTCTAAGGCGTATTCGGCCGTAATCTATTCGCGAACTGTCCAGTCGACAGGAAAGGTATTCGTCCGTATTTTGTGCGCGAAGAGCAAAGTGGCTCCGGTAAAACAACTTCTGACGATTCCCCGATTAGAATTATGCGCTATGGTCTTATTGGCGAGGCTTCTGAATTGCGTAATGGCTCAGTACGAGTCTCGTGCGAAAATTGATCACGTGTTTGCATTTTCGGATTCAATGGTAGCCTTGAACTGGATTAGTGACGCGCCACATAGGTGGAAAACGTTTGTGGCCAACCGTGTGTCAAAGGTTCGAGCCCTAGTTGACGTGTCATGTTGGTATCATGTTTCGAGTGGGGATAATCCTGCCGATAGTGCGTCACGTGGATTGTCGCCTACAGAATTTTTACAAAATGATTTGTGGTTGAGTGGACCACCGTGGTGTTTATTCGATAGGTCAGAGTGGCCTGTCAAACCATTTGTGAAAACGAATTCTCACGAAATGAAATGTGAAGCTAAAGTCGTGGCATTTCCGGTCGTTCGAGACATAGAGCATCCTCTTTATCTGTTAATTAATCGATGCGGGACGTGGTTAAAATTACTGTATTCCATGGTTTTCGTTTTACGATTCGCGAAATTATTACCCAAGGGGGATGCCGTGAAGGCGCATGATTTGAACGAAGCGGAGAATCGCTTAATTCGATTTGTACAGCGCTATCATTTCGCTGAAGAATTTAGATTATTAGAAAAAGGAGAGTTAAGTTCGCCTAAGCTACGACCCCTTAAACCATTTCTTGACAAGGGTGTTATTCGCGTGGGAGGTCGTTTATCCAATGCAGCTATTTCTTATGAGCAACAACATCCGGTATTATTGCCAAAGAGAGATCAATTTGTCCATTTATTAATAGATTTTTATCATCAATTTAACCTACATGCCGGACCTCATTTAGTGACGTCCCTTTTACGCCAACGATATTGGATATTAGCGGTCCGTGGTGTTATTCGTCACCGAATAAAAATGTGTAATATTTGCTTCAAAGTTAAACCGAGATCCCCAGAGCCTATGATGGCTGATTTGCCAAATTTTAGAGTTTCTCAAGCCAAAGCATTTCTACATACCGGGGTAGATTATGCCGGCCCCTTTTACATAACCTTGAGTCGACATCGTGGAGTTCGTTCTCAAAAGGCTTATATTTGTCTATTCACGTGTTTAGTAACCCGAGCGGTACACTTGGAATTGGCATCCGATTTATCAACTGATAAGTTTTTAGAAGCATTTAAACGTTTTTTGGCGAGACGTGGACCCTGTTCAGTGGTCTATTCTGATTCAGGTACCAATTTCATCGGAGCTCGCAACTACCTGAATACTTTATATGAGTTTGTGCAATCTGAGCCTTATAAAGCGGCTGTTAATAAGGAATTGTGTGATAGGCGTATTACGTGGAAATTTAATCCGCCGGCCGCCAGTCATTTTGGGGGTGCCTGGGAGGCAATGGTGAAATCGGTAAAAATTCATTTAACGCGAGTGATTGGAGAGCAGATTTTGTCCTATGAAGAGTTTTCCACGGTGCTTACGCAGATCGAAGCGCTGCTTAATTCGCGTCCGTTGGTTTGGCAATCCTCCGATGCATCCGAGGGGTTACCTTTAACGCCAGCCCATTTTTTAACGTTGACCCCGTTACAAGGTTTGCCCGCGTACGATGAGACAGAAACCCCTATCAATAGATTAAGGCGAAAAGAGTTATTAGATAAATTAGTGCAATCATATTGGAAAAGGTGGCATCAAGAGTATTTAAGTGAATTGCAATCCCGCCAAAAGTGGAACACGCCAGCTTGTCCCGTTGTTCCCGGTACGATTGTTTTGATTAAAAACGAGAATTTACCTCCTCTTCAGTGGCCTACAGGCGTTGTGCAGGAGGTTTTCCCCGGACAAGATGGAGTAATTAGAGTCGCTACAGTCAAAACCACAAATGGTACTTACAAAAGGCCAGTGGTGAAGCTATGTCCTTTGCCATCGCAATAGGGCTCATTTAATCACAATTTGGTTTATTGTGTTATGTTTATGTCCACAGAGGTGTATTAAGTTTTGTTCACAGATTTCTTTGAGTTGTTTTCTTGTGTTAAATTTGCTTTAAAACAGTGTTTTAAGGTGGGGGGGAATGTTAGCGCCAATAGTTGACCCCTGCTACTTTACTATGGGTATGTGTATGCTGCCATCAGAGGGCAGTGCGATCGAAAATGGTTTTTTTGTTTTTTGTAGAGTTTTTTAGTTTTTATTCGAGTTCAGTTCGCATCAAGGAAGTGACGGATTCACGCGCGGAATCAAGACACACGTGAGAGAGTTATTTTGAGTTTCTTTTTATATATGAGTCGAGTGTCGCGATCCGTGGAATTAGTTTTAATACGGCAGTGCGCCCATTAATCATCAGTGCGATTAAAGTGCAATCAAGATTATTTTACGACGAATTCACCTGTCCTATTATATTTTCTCCTGTAACCTCATCCCTATAGGTGAAAAGAAGTACGATCATTTCCGGGAAGCCAAGGTAAATCCTGCGCCTATATTTGGTATGTCTATTTTGCTAATAAAAGCTACAGATAATAAATCTATTTTATTATTTAAATTTAAAGATAATATGAAAATAAAGACGATTATCCATTGCGGGATCGTCATAATACATTAACATATAACTTTTGAATGAATTGGTTTCATGATCCATTAAAATTGGAGATTGAACAGGATAACATCCATGTGACCGGAAGCGACTTAATATAGTAACGCAGCAGATGAAAGTTTTTTTTCATTTTAAAATGTCGTAATCGTAACTTCATGTTTGCTTTTAATGATAAATTAATCTACTTCATAATATCAATTATTATTTTTTTATTAAGCATTTGCTAGATTATTGGAATTAAATTTAGTCACGCGGTTTATGAAATTATGCGGTGTCATCATCAGATCATTGAGGTGATAGTTTGATCCTCTATGGTACAGTGTATTTATATTGCATTCATTAATTATTGTTATTGTCTTTCATAGTTCAAAATTATTAACTGGTTATTCCGAGATAGTTATATTGATTTTGGTTGCAATACGTTCATAAAATATAAAAATTTTGCTTCACTTGACGTAATTCTTTCCCGGACATAAATAATATTAATATTATCGACATTGGACAGTAGTCTCCTCGTCGCATTTATCTCATTACTAAAATAATAATACCTCAATTACGGTTCCATACTAATCATTAACAAATTACAACTTAATTAAAATAATACATATATAAGATGAAATGTTATGTGACTTTCGGTTCCATACTAATACCTAACTTCATTTTTCCATAGAGGCGTTTTGACTTTGACGATTTTGACTACTCCTTTTCTTCGACTTGTATAAAAAAAAAAACTTGTTTGGATAATAAAATATAAAAAATTCTATTACATATAATTGATTTAACTTCATGAACGTATTATAACTAAATCATAAAATTTAAAGATAATTGTGTAACATTTGATTTAAACTGGTGATGACGCACAGGTGTAAAGAGTATAAAATTTTTCCTATACTTAATATAAGAACATAGTTCCAGTATTTATAAATGTACCAATCCAATGTTAAGAGACAAATTTTAATAAATCTCTGTTATAAATTTTTGAAATTCATTTGATTCAGACAAACATACCGACTGGACAATATTGCCATTACTAACCCGATTAAAGGAACCCGCACAAGGAATCCACTGTATAAATTTTTTATATACTTTGGACATATTAACCGTCCAATGTATTTTTTTTTGATGTGTTGGAGATTGCCTGGCTAACACCCGCAATTCTTTCTTTTTGTAAACCGTGAGGGGAGATAATTTTTCCAATCACTCTTCAAGTGGTTAAAATTTTAATAAAAAGAAAATTCCATCACATATAAATGGGGGCTCAGCCGGGATATTGTGTTTAGGGCTTAATAATTAATTCCTTTTTTTGGGCATAATACCTGACATAACTACTTAATTCAACGATTAATATCTTCTAAAATGTATCACACACCGCCACATAGGACGAGATCAAATTCTCAAACCTCAAGTATTGGCGATGAAAATAACATGAATTTGTCAAGGAGTGTTTTAGGTCAGCCAACCGAGACGTTGGGAATTTTGGATTGCAGCCGTTTATATCGTATGAATGATGACGGACGTCTGATTCCTGTGTTGGGAGATGATCAAGTACACCCCAATTTTACTGCGAATCAGACACATATCGGCGCTGCAACAAACACTACGACTTCGACAACGAGGTTGCCTAACTTCGAAATATCTTCCTCTCTACCGAATACGATGACATCAGTGCACACGACAAGTATTCCGGGTACATCCTACACTACTCCGGGAAACCAACGTGTGACATTTGTGGACAACCTGGGTATGCGCATGTCATCAGAAAAATATACACCAGGAGGTCATGGATTTCAGGGTAATCATAATACCAGAACAACAGGTATGCCTCATATTTATACAAATAATCCCAATTTTGACTTAAACAATATGGAATATCAATATCATGGAAATTCTGTATTCACTAAACCAACCCAAATTCAAATACAGTTACCAAAATTTTCGGGCGATTCTTCGCAAAATCCTGTAGAATTCATCGAAAGGCTAGAATCATACTTAAAATGTACACTGATACCGATGCACTTACAGCTGTATCAAATTGAACAGACCTTCGAAGGTACTGCACAATTATGGTTCGACGAATTTAAACATACGTTTACGAATTTTGAAACTTTTAAAAATATTTTTTTGGATAAGTTTTGGGGATTTAATCAGCAACAGAAAGTAAGGTTAGATTTATACTCAAATCGATATTCATCGAATAAAGGTCTAACGATGTCCCAATACTTTTTGCAAAGTCATAAAAAATCAAAACAGTTATACCCACCTATGGGGGAACTTGAATTTATAACGGTTATGAAAAAACATTTTCTAATCCATATCCAACGCGTTCTATTGACAGCCCAATTATATTCTTTTTTAGATTTTTATAAATTACTTAAAGAACTCGATGAGGTTGAATTACAACGAAGCGATTTGCCTCAAAGATTTAGTCCGTTTAAAGTAAATACCGAAAATAGTAATACTGCCGGTGATAATAACTTTCAAAGGGGTAGTAGAAATTCTAATGTAAAATTGCCAGCATCAAACTTAACAACAAACAAACAATTTGCACAAAGATCCTCCCCTCAAGTACATCTTGTTGAAATGGTGGACGATAATGACTTAACAAATGATTCAAAAAACGGGGTAAACCCCTGCACAAACACGATGTTTGGGCAGGGCATGTAAACAGTTATAACGTGACCAATAGAAATTTCCAATCAAGTTCTTTAAATACCGATCATGTAAAAGAAAATGACATGCCGTTTATCAAAGTTCATATCGGACAAAGTTCTGTTGTTGCTTTAGTGGATACCGGAAGTCAGATTTCTGCTTTGTCTAACAATTTTTGGTTGGAGTTATCCAAATTTAATGATATTCCACATATTACCGTAAAAAACTGTAAAATCGTCACCGCGGTCGGTCACAAAAGTGCCGCCATAAAGAAACAAGCTTTTGTAAATTTAACTTGCAATTCATTTAAATCTCAACTTCGCGCGTTTGTAGTTGAAGGTTTAAAAAACGATGTAATTCTGGGTGCTGATTTTCTAAAGGAGGCGAACGCTCATATTGATTTTGACAAGAAATTTATAAGATTGTGTGCGAACAACCACTTGCATACCGAAGTAAATTTTTTCAATGAACCACATAAAATATCTCATAATCTTGACCCTAAAGTTCAAAACTCAGACTCAATTGGGGTTGACCATTCTACAAATGCGATTTCAAAACAAAATATTACTAATCAAACGCACAGTTTTATAATGAACAACTCTACTGAGCCGTGTACTAGTCAGAACGGTGTTTTGGTGACCCGCTCTGAGCTTTCGGTTCTCGATGGTGTTAAACATTGTGAATGTGTACTTGTTGAGGAATTCACTCCGGTGAACCCTCAAGTACCTACGACGAATGTATTGTCGGTTGCAGACTGCAATTCGAGCTTTATCGATTCGGCTCACATGTTGTCGAATATTTCACACATTGCCGATATCGATAGTCATTCTACATGGAATGACATTACCAGCGACAGTCACAACTGTTTGCCTATTCCTGAAGGCGATTTGCCAGTGTTTGAGGTTAACTATTGTGATGACAAAACGGGGTGCAGTAAGTTGGATATCTCTTGTAATAATGATTTATCTTGTAATGCTCTCTCCATGCGAGATAATGACAATGAACGTTTGTGTCAAGAGATTACTGATAAAATAGAAGCTCTAAATTTAGAAATTTTTCAAAAAACATTGTTGTATCATACTATATATCAGAATCGAGATGTATTTAGTGAACAGCCTGGTTTTGCCAACTGTTACACACACGAGTTAAACCTAACAGACACTTCGGTCTTCAAGGGTAATTGGTATCCAATCCCATTTAATCTTCGTGAATCGGTAAATACTGAAATTCAGAATATGCTTAAACAGAGAATCATCGCTAGGAAATACACCGCTTATTTAAACCCTATCCATGCTGTTCCAAAAAAGGACGGTAGTGTGAGAATTGTGTTAGATGCGCGACAACTTAACAAACGTTTAATACCTGAAACTAATAGAACCGAAAATCTGGAAACGATATTACAGAGGTTTGAACGGATAAGATTTATGTCAGTTTTCGACTTAACTAAGAGTTTTTGGCAGGTGGGTCTTCACGAAAATCATCAAAAATATACCGGGTTTTTAATAAACGGGAATTCTTACGTTTTCCAACGTGTGCCTTTCGGTATCTCGACAGCAACTTCAGCTCTTATTTCATGTTTGTCCGAAGCACTTGGTGACGCTTTACATTCATTCGCGGTAGTATATGTGGATGATGTTCTACTCATTTCTGACAGTTTTGAACAACACTTAAATCACTTAAACATTTTTTTTGAAAAAATTCGCAAAGCGAATTTAACGTTGAATTTCGTGAAAAGTAACATTTGTTCGGAAAAGGTTAAATTTTTGGGATATATCATTTCAAGCAAGGGCATATTTCCGGATGAAGAAAGAATAGATGCAATACAAAAATTTCCTATTCCAAAAAACCGTAGGAACATACAACAGTTTTTAGGCCTTTGTAACTTTGACCGACGCTTTATTGATAATTTTGCTCGACTTGCAAAACCCCTGTATGACTTGCTCAAACTTAAAAAGCAGTCATTTAAGTGGTCAGATGACTCCAATAAGGCGTTCTATGAATTAAAACGGTCATTTACAAAAATAACTTTGCTAAATCATCCTCGTATTGGAACTAAATATTTTATCCAAACTGATGCTTCACATTACGCGATTTCTGGCATTCTATTTCAAAGGTCAGAGGCTTCCTCAGTAAATATACTAGCTTTCTACAGTAAAATCTTGCAACCTGCTCAAATAAATTACTCTTCAGTTGAAAAAGAACTTCTAGCCATTGTCGAAGCGGTGGAAAAATGGCATACTTACATTTATGGTGAAGAAATAACGGTTTATACTGATTGTCAAGCACTTTCCTTTATTCTCAATAAAGGTAAATTTTATAATATTCGCATTTTAAAATGGGTCTTAAAATTACAAGGATATAATATGGAAATTGTTCACTGTCCTGGCAAATCCAATCTAGCTGCAGATTGTTTGTCCCGTTACTTTGATTCTCATGAAATCTTACCAAACGATAATGAATTTCACGTATTCCATACTGTTTGGGAAAAAGTTCATTCGATATTATCCCCACCTAACACCACTTTTTTACAGGCAGAAGAATTTGCACGTCTTTATGTGTCTGATTCGCATGTAAATGTCAACATCGTGGGACTTAAATTTAGGAATAATGTATCGGTATTTATAAATTTTAACTCTGGCATCTACAGTTGGACTGATCCATTTAATCATGATAATCTTAAGTACGCTGATCCGAATTTGCCTAGTGCTAAAAACTTTTTAGTATTTGCTATATTTGCTAAATCTGATCTAAATGAAATCACTAAATTGATGAAAGAAATTAAAGTCATGCAACAATCAGATAATAAAATTGGCCCAATTTACAATTCTTTTAAGCATAATAATCAACAGTATGATGATAACGTTCTTATCAATACATCGAACTATATTTTAAAAAATGATTATTTATTTAAATATGATCCAAAGGGTCGTACCTGGCGTTTGTGTATCCCAACAGATATTGAAACGCGTTATATTCACTTTTGGCATATATTTATGTGTCATCCTGGTGCGTCGAAACTCTATTCTAGTATGAAACCTTTTATTTCAATAAAAAATCTTAAGAAAAAAATAATTGATTGTGCGAATACATGTTGGCCTTGTTTAACTGCAAAATACCCCACTGCTACTCTACACGGTGGTTTTAATTCCGTGATGTCTTTTAATAAAAATGATCTGTTATCTATTGATATTTTGGGACCATTTGTACGTTCAACTGGAGGTACCACTGTAATTTTGGTAGTACTTGATGTGTTCACAAAATATGTGACTTTGTATGCTCTACGAAAAGCTACTACTAAATCTATTCTAAATCGACTAATACTCAATTATTTTCCAGAACATGGTGTCGCTAAGAGAGTTCTATGCGACAATGCCTCAATTTTTCGTTCGAAGAAGTTCTGTAATTCGTTGGCCGAACTGGGTGTCGAGGTTACTTACACCTGTCCTTATACTCCAAAAGCCAACCCAGTGGAACGTTATAACCAACAAGTCGGCACGTTGTTACGACTCTATTGTAACTCCAAACACACGCTGTGGAGCCGTTTGCTGTCGAAGGTGGCGTTCGGTATGAATGTCAACGTCAACAAATCAACCCTCACTTCTCCATTCGAACTTCAATACAATCGTAAGCCAGACTTACCGATGAACCGGACCATCGACTTCCCTCTACCTAATGAAGACCACCCAACCGATACGGAATCCATTCGACACCGTTTAAGTGATCTTGCTACTCAACGTCAACATTTACACTTCGTTAAGAAGCCGTCCGTGACGCTTGCTCCGGGAGATCTAGTATTTCTTCGTACACACCCACTCTCGTCGGTGAACGATAGAAGATCGAAGAAGCTAGACATATTATTTAAGGGTCCCTTCAGGATCAAATCCCAAATTAATTCAAATGTTTACTTATTGGAAGATTGGAATTCTGGTTTAGAGCTCGGTTATCACCATATAAATCAATTTAAAATTTTTAAAGGTCTATTACCGCTCACTTATGATGTCGATATCAAAAAAATTCCTTAACAATTACTGTCAAAGAATTTTTTTTTCTCCTTGCGGGGGATATTGTCGTGGAATAACTTTCTCACGCCATCTGTTATTACTTATAGTCATTTAAACACTGTAGCGTTTATTCATCTGATCTTATTGCGTCGGCGCGTTTTTATCATAATTTCCTAAAATTGGCATTTATCGGAAATGCAAATTCAGTATTCTGTTTTTTGCGAGAACGGCCACAGATGCTCGGCGTTGCGTTCATCGGTCCTGAATTCCATAGACCATCGATGTCACAACGTCTACTTCTATGAAAACAATCCAAGATAAGTAAACCATTTGCAAATATTAAATTTAAGAAATTTAGTTAAGTTAATAAAAATGAATTAGAATTAAGTTCGTAGTGATAAATTCTAGTTCCAAGTAAGTGCATGCTCGAATTAAGTATAGAAATTTAGGTAAAGAAAACGAGTTTACCACGTTTTGCAAAAATAGATAATAAATCTATTTTATTATTTAAATTTAAAGATAATATGAAAATAAAGACGATTATCCATTGCGGGATCGTCATAATAAATTAAGATATAACTTTTGAATGAATTGGTTTCATGATCCATTAAAATTGGAGATTGAACAGGATAACATCCATGTGACCGGAAGCGACTTAATATAGTAACGCAGCAGATGAAAGTTTTTTTTCATTTTAAAATGTCGTAATCGTAACTTCATGTTTGCTTTTAATGATAAATTAATCTACTTCATAATATCAATTATTATTTTTTTATTAAGCATTTGCTAGATTATTGGAATTAAATTTAGTCACGCGGTTTATGAAATTATGCGGTGTCATCATCAGATCATTGAGGTGATAGTTTGATCCTCTATGGTACAGTGTATTTATATTGCATTCATTAATTTTTTTATTGTTATTGTCTTTCATAGTTCAAAATTAATAACTGGTTATTCCGAGATAGTTATATTGATTTTGGTTGCAATACGTTCATACAATATAAAAATTTTGCTTCACTTGACGTAATTCTTTCCAGGACATAAATAATATTAATATTATCGACATTGGACAGTAGTCTCCTCGTCGCATTTATCTCATTACTAAAATAATAATACCTCAATTACGGTTCCATACTAATCATTAACAAATTACAACTTAATTAAAATAATACATATATAAGATGAAATGTTATGTGACTTTCGGTTCCATACTAATACCTAACTTCATTTTTCCATAGAGGCGTTTTGACTTTGACGATTTTGACTACTCCTTTTCTTCGACTTGTATAAAAAAAAAAACTTGTTTGGATAATAAAATATAAAAAATTCTATTACATATAATTGATTTAACTTCATGAACGTATTATAACTAAATCATAAAATTTAAAGATAATTGTGTAACATTTGATTTAAACTGGTGATGACGCACAGGTTTAAAGAGTATAAAATTTTTCCTATACTTAATATAAGAACATAGTTCCAGTATTTATAAATGTACCAATCCAATGTTAAGAGACAAATTTTAATAAATCTCTGTTATAAATTTTTGAAATTCATTTGATTCAGACAAACATACCGACTGGACAATATTGCCATTACTAACCCGATTAAAGGAACCCGCACAAGGAATCCACTGTATAAATTTTTTATATACTTTGGACATATTAACCGTCCAATGTATTTTTTTTTGATGTGTTGGAGATTGCCTGGCTAACACCCGCAATTCTTTCTTTTTGTAAACCGTGAGGGGAGATAATTTTTCCAATCACTCTTCAAGTGGTTAAAATTTTAATAAAAAGAAAATTCCATCACAGCACCTATATCCGAAATGCGTTTCGGCATTTATATCTGAAATGCCTATCGACACCTATATTTAAAATGCCTATCGGCACCTATATTTGAAATGCCTATCGGCACCTATATTTTAAATGCCTATCGGCAACTATATCTGATATGCCTATCGGCACCTATATCTGAAATGCCTATCGGCACCTATTTTTAAAATGCCTATCGGAAACTACAACTGAAATGCCTATCGGCACCTATTTTTAAAATGCCAATCGGCAACTATATCTGAAATGCCTATCGGCACTAATATCTGAAATGCCTATCGGCACCTATTTTTGAAATGCCTCTCGAAAACTACATCTGAAATGCCTATCAGCACCTATATTTGAAATGCCTATCGGCAAACAAATGAGAAATGCCTATTGGCACCTATATCTGAAATGCCTTTCGGCATTTATATCTGAAATGCCTATCGGCACCTATATTTGAAATGCCAATCGGCACCTATATTTTAAATGCCTATCGGCAACTATATCTGATATGCCTATCAGCACCTATATCTGAAATGCCTATCGGCACCTATTTTTAAAATGCCTACCGGAAATTACATCTGAAATGCCTATCGGCACCTATTTTTAAAATGCCAATCGGCAACTATATCTGAAATGCCTATCGGCACCTATATCTGAAATGCCTATCGGCACCTATATCTGAAATGCCTATCGGAAACTACATCTGAAATGCCTATCAGCACCTATATTTGAAATGCCTATCGGCAACCATATCTGAAATGCCTATCGGCACTTATATTTGAAATGCCTATCGGCACCTATTTTTAAAATGCCAATCGGCAACTATATCTGAAATGCCCATCGGCACCTATATCTGAAATGCCTATCGGCACCTATTTCTGAAATGCCTATCGGAAACTAAATCTAAAATGCCTATCAGCACCTATATCTGAAATGCCTATCGGCAACCATATCTGGAATGCCTATCGGCACCTACATTTGAAATGCCTATCGGCTTCTATATCTGAAATGCCTATCGGCACCTATTTTTAAAATGCCAATCGGCAACTATATCTGAAATGCCTATCGGCACCTATATCTGAAATGCCTATCAGCACCTATTTTTGAAATGCCTATCGGAAACTACATCTGAAATGCCTATCAGCACCTATATTTGAAATTACTATTGACAACCAAATCAGAATTGCCCATCGGCACCTATATCTGAAATGCCATTCGGCATTTATATCTGAAATGCCTATCGACACCTATATTTGAAATGCCTATCGGCACCTATATTTTAAATGCCTATCGGCAACTATATCTGATATGCCTATCGGCACCTATATCTGTAATGCCCATCGGCACCTATTTTTGAAATGCCTATCGGAAACTACATCTGAAATGCCTATCGGCACCTATTTTTAAAATGCCAATCGGCAACTATATCTGAAATGCCAATCGGCACCTATATCTGAAATGCCTATCGGCACCTATTTTTGAAAAGCCTATCGGAAACTACATCTGAAATGCCTATCAGCACCTATATTTGAAATGCCTATCGGCAACCATATCTGAAATGCCTATCGGCACCTATATTTGAAATGCCTATCGGCTTCTATATCTGAAATGCCTCATCGGCACTTATTTTTAAAATGCCAATCGGCAACTATATCTGAAATGCCTATCGGCACCTATATCTGAAATGCATATCGGCACCTATTTTTGAAATGCCTATCGGAAACTACATCTGAAATGCCTATCAGCACCTATATTTGAAATGCCTATCGGCAACCATATCTGAAATGCCTATCGGCACCTATATTTTAAATGCCTATCGGCAACTATATCTGATATGCCTATCGGCACCTATATCTGTGATGCCCATCGGCACCTATTTTTGAAATGCCTATCGGAAACTACATCTGAAATGCCTATCGGCACCTATTTTTAAAATGCCAATCGGCAACTATATCTGAAATGCCAATCGGCACCTATATCTGAAATGCCTATCGGCACCTATTTTTGAAATGCCTATCGGAAACTACATCTGAAATGCCTATCAGCACCTATATTTGAAATGCCTATCGGCAACCATATCTGAAATGCCTATCGGCACTTATATTTGAAATGCCGATCGGCTTCTATATCTGAAATGCCTATCGGCACCTATTTTTAAAATGCCAATCGGCAACTATATCTGAAATGCCTATCGGCACCTATATCTAAAATGCATATCGGCACCTATTTTTGAAATGCCTATCGGAAACTACATCTGAAATGCCTATCAGCACCTATATTTGAAATGCCTATCGGCACCAATATTTCAAATGCCTATCGGCAACTATATCTGAAATGCCTATCGGCACCTATATCTGAAATGCCTATCGGCACCTATATCTGAAATGCCTATCGGAAACTACATCTGAAATGCCTATCAGCACCTATATTTGAAATGCCTATCGGCAAACATATCTGAAATGCCTATCGGCACTAATATTTGAAATGCCTATCGGCTTCTATATCTGAAATGCCTATCGGCTCCTATTTTTAAAATGCCAATCGGCAACTATATTTGAAATGCCTATCGGCACATATGTCTGAAATGCCTATCGGCACCTATTTTTGAAATGCCTATCGGAAAATACATCTGAAATGCCTATCAGCACCTATATTTGAAATGCCTATCGGCAACCAAATCAGAAATGCCTATCGGCACCTATATCTGAAATGCCTTTCGGCATTTATATCTGAAATGCCTATCGGCACCTATATTTAAAATGCCTATCGGCACCTTTATTTTAAATGCCTATCGGCAACTATATCTGATATGCCTATCGGCACCTATATTTGAAATGCCTATCGGCACCTACATCTGAAATGCCTATCGGAAACTACATCTGAAATGCCTATCAGCACCTATATTTGAAATGCCTATCGGCAAACATATCTGAAATGCCTATCGGCAATAATATTTGAAATGCCTATCGGCTTCTATATCTGAAATGCCTATCGGCTCCTATTTTTAAAATGCCAATCGGCAACTATATCTGAAATGCCTATCGGCACCTATATCTGAAATGCCTATCGGCACCTATTTTTGAAATGCCTATCGGAAACTACATCTGAAATGCCTATCAGCACCTATATTTGAAATGCCTATCGGCAACCAAATCAGAAATGCCTATCGGCACCTATATCTGAAATGCCTTTCGGCATTTATATCTGAAATGCCTATCGGCACCTATATTTAAAATGCTTATCGGCACCTATATTTTAAATGCCTATCGTCAACTATATCTGATATGCCTATCGGCACCTATATCTGAAATGCCTATCGGCACCTATTTTTAAAATGCCTATCGGAAACTA
This sequence comes from Venustoraphidia nigricollis, assembly GCA_034508555.1. Classification (NCBI taxonomy): domain Eukaryota; kingdom Metazoa; phylum Arthropoda; class Insecta; order Raphidioptera; family Raphidiidae; genus Venustoraphidia; species Venustoraphidia nigricollis. The sequence goes on along the minus strand of JAVRKA010001178.1, from coordinate 5,194 downwards.
CATCTGAAATGCCTATCGGCACCTATTTTTAAAATGCCAATCGGCACCTATTTTTAAAATGCCAATCGGCAACTATATCTGAAATGCCTATCGGAACCTATATCTGAAATGCCTATCGGCACCTATTTTTGAAATGCCTATCGCAAACTACATCTGAAATGCCTATCAGCACCTATATCTGAAATGCCTATCGGCAACTATATCTGAAATGCCTATCGGCACCTATTTTTAAAATGCCTATCGGAAACTACATCTGAAATGCCTATCGGCACCTATTTTTAAAATGCCAATCGGCAACTATATCTGAAATGCCTATCGGCACCTATATCTGAAATGCCTATCGGCGCCTATTTTTGAAATGCCTATCGGAAACTAAATCTGAAATGCCTATCAGCACCTATATCTGAAATGCCTATCGGCAACCATATCTGGAATGCCTATCGGCACCTACATTTGAAATGCTATCGGCTTCTATATCTGAAATGCCTATCGGCACCTATTTTTAAAATGCCAATCGGCAACTATATCTGAAATGCCTATCGGCACCTATATCTGAAATTCCTATCGGCACCTATTTTTGAAATGCCTATCGGAAACCACATCTGAAATGCCTATCAGCACCTATATTTGAAATGCCTATCGGCTTCTATATCTGAAATGCCTATCGGCACTTATTTTTAAAATGCCAATCGGCAACTATATCTGAAATGCCTATCGGCACCTATATTTGAAATGCCTATCGGCTTCTATATCTGAAATGCCTATCGGCACCTATTTTTAAAATGCCAATCGGCAACTATATCTGAAATGCCTATCGGCACCTATATCTGAAATGCCTATCGGCACCTATTTTTAAAATGCCAATAAGCAACTATATCTGAAATGCCTATCGGCACTTATATCTGAAATGCCTATCGGCACCTATTTTTGAAATGCCTCCCGAAAACTACATCTGAAATGCCTATCAGCACCTATATTTGAAATGCCTATCGGCAACCAAATGAGAAATGCCTATCGGCACCTATATCTGAAATGCCTTTCGGCATTTATATCTGAAATGCCTATCGGCACCTATATTTGAAATGCCAATCGGCACCTATATTTTAAATGCCTATCGGCAACTATATCTGATATGCCTATCGGCACCTATATCTGAAATGCCTATCGGTACCTATTTTTAAAATGCCTACCGGAAACTACATCTGAAATGCCTTTCGGCACCTATTTTTAAAATGCCAATCGGCAACTATATCTGAAATGCCTATCGGAAACTACATCTGAAATGCCTATCAGCACCTATATTTGAAATGCCTATCGGCAACCATATCTGAAATGCCTATCGGCACTTATATTTGAAATGCCTATCGGCTTCTATATCTGAAATGCCTATTGGCACCTATTTTTAAAATGCCAATCGGCAACTATATCTGAAATGCCCATCGGCACCTATATCTGAAATGCCTATCGGCACCTATTTTTGAAATGCCTATTGGAAACTAAATCTGAAATGCCTATCAACACCTATATCTGAAATGCCTATCGGCAACCATCTCTGGAATGCCTATCGGCACCTACATTTGAAATGCATATCGGCTTCTATATCTGAAATGCCTATCGGCACCTATTTTTAAAATGCCAATCGGCAACTATATCTGAAATGCCTATCGGCACCTATATCTGAAATGCCTATCGGCACCTATTTTTGAAATGCCTATCGGAAAAAACATCTGAAATGCCTATCAGCACCTATATTTGAAATGCCTATTGGCAACCAAATCAGAATTGCCTATCGGCACCTATATCTGAAATGCCTTTCGGCATTTATATCTGAAATGCCTATCGACACCTATATTTGAAATGCCTATCGGCACCTATATTTTAAATGCCTATCGGCAACTATATCTGATATGTCTATCGGCACCTATATCTGAAATGCCCATCGGCACCTATTTTTGAAATGCCTATCGGAAACTACATCTGAAATACCTATCGGCACCTATTTTTAAAATGCCAATCGGCAACTATATCTGAAATGCCAATCGGCACCTATATCTGAAATGCCTATCGGCACCTATTTTTGAAATGCCTATCTGAAACTACATCTGAAATGCCTATCAGCACCTATATTTGAAATGCCTATCGGCAATCAAATCAGAAATGCCTATCGGCACCTATATCTGAAATGCCTTTCGGATTTATATCTGAAATGACTATCGGCACCTATATTTGAAATGCCTATCGGCACCTATTTTTGAAATGCCTTACGGAAACTACATCTGAAATGCCTATCAGCACCTATATCTGAAATGCCTATCGGACACCATATCTGGAAAGCCTATCGGCACCTACATTTGAAATGCCTATCGGCTTCTATAACTAAAATGCCTATCGGCACCTATTTTTAAAATGGCAATCGGCAACTATATCTGAAATGCCTATCGGCACCTATATCTGAAATGCCTATCGGCACCTATTTTTGAAATGCCTATCGGAAACTACATCTGAAATGCCTATCAGCACCTATATTTGAAATGCCTATCGGCAACCAAATCAGAAATGCCTATCGGCACCTATATTTGAAATGCCTATCGGCACCTATATTTTAAATGCCTATCGGCAACTATATCTGATATGCCTATCGACACCTATATCTGAAATGCCTATCGGCACCTATTTTTAAAATGCCTATTGGAAACTACATCTGAAATGCCTATCGGCACCTATTTTTAAAATGCCTATCGGAAACTACATCTGAAATGCCTATCGGCACCTATTTTTAAAATGCCAATCGGCAACTATATCTGAAATGCCTATCGGCACCTATATCTGAAATGCCTATCGGCGCCTATTTTTGAAATGCCTATCGGAAACTAAATCTGAAATGCCTATCAGCACCTATATCTGAAATGCCTATCGGCAACCATATCTGGAATGCCTATCGGCACCTACATTTGAAATGCTATCGGCTTCTATATCTGAAATGCCTATCGGCACCTATTTTTAAAATGCCAATCGGCAACTATATCTGAAATGCCTATCGGCACCTATATCTGAAATTCCTATCGGCACCTATTTTTGAAATGCCTATCGGAAACCACATCTGAAATGCCTATCAGCACCTATATTTGAAATGCCTATCGGCTTCTATATCTGAAATGCCTATCGGCACTTATTTTTAAAATGCCAATCGGCAACTATATCTGAAATGCCTATCGGCACCTATATTTGAAATGCCTATCGGCTTCTATATCTGAAATGCCTATCGGCACCTATTTTTAAAATGCCAATCGGCAACTATATCTGAAATGCCTATCGGCACCTATATCTGAAATGCCTATCGGCACCTATTTTTAAAATGCCAATAAGCAACTATATCTGAAATGCCTATCGGCACTTATATCTGAAATGCCTATCGGCACCTATTTTTGAAATGCCTCTCGGAAACTACATCTGAAATGCCTAACAGCACCTATATTTGAAATGCCTATCGGCAACCAAATGAGAAATGCCTATCGGCACCTATATCTGAAATGCCTTTCGGCATTTATATCTGAAATGCCTATCGGCACCTATATTTGAAATGCCAATCGGCACCTATATTTTAAATGCCTATCGGCAACTATATCTGATATGCCTATCGGCACCTATATCAGAAATGCCTATCGGCACCTATTTTTAAAATGCCTACCGGAAACTACATCTGAAATGCCTTTCGGCACCTATTTTTAAAATGCCAATCGGCAACTATATCTGAAATGCCTATCGGAAACTACATCTGAAATGCCTATCAGCACCTATATTTGAAATGCCTATCGGCAACCATATCTGAAATGCCTATCGGCACTTATATTTGAAATGCCTATCGGCTTCTATATCTGAAATGCCTATTGGCACCTATTTTTAAAATGCCAATCGGCAACTATATCTGAAATGCCCATCGGCACCTATATCTGAAATGCCTATCGGCACCTATTTTTGAAATGCCTATTGGAAACTAAATCTGAAATGCCTATCAGCACCTATATCTGAAATGCCTATCGGCAACCATATCTGGAATGCCTATCGGCACCTACATTTGAAATGCATATCGGCTTCTATATCTGAAATGCCTATCGGCACCTATTTTTAAAATGCCAATCGGCAACTATATCTGAAATGCCTATCGGCACCTATATCTGAAATGCCTATCGGCACCTATTTTTGAAATGCCTATCGGAAAAAACATCTGAAATGCCTATCAGCACCTATATTTGAAATACCTATTGGCAACCAAATCAGAATTGCCTATCGGCACCTATATCTGAAATGCCTTTCGGCATTTATATCTGAAATGCCTATCGACACCTATATTTGAAATGCCTATCGGCACCTATATTTTAAATGCCTATCGGCAACTATATCTGATATGCCTATCGGCACCTATATCTGAAATGCCCATCGGCACCTATTTTTGAAATGCCTATCGGAAACTACATCTGAAATGCCTATCGGCACCTATTTTTAAAATGCCAATCGGCAACTATATCTGAAATGCCAATCGGCACCTATATCTGAAATGCCTATCGGCACCTATTTTTGAAATGCCTATCTGAAACTACATCTGAAATGCCTATCAGCACCTATATTTGAAATGCCTATCGGCAATCAAATCAGAAATGCCTATCGGCACCTATATCTGAAATGCCTTTCGGATTTATATCTGAAATGACTATCGGCACCTATATTTGAAATGCCTATCGGCACCTATTTTTGAAATGCCTTACAGAAACTACATCTGAAATGCCTATCAGCACCTATATCTGAAATGCCTATCGGACACCATATCTGGAAAGCCTATCGGCACCTACATTTGAAATGCCTATCGGCTTCTATAACTAAAATGCCTATCGGCACCTATTTTTAAAATGGCAATCGGCAACTATATCTGAAATGCCTATCGGCACCTATATCTGAAATGCCTATCGGCACCTATTTTTGAAATGCCTATCGGAAACTACATCTGAAATGCCTATCAGCACCTATATTTGAAATGCCTATCGGCAACCAAATCAGAAATGCCTATCGGCACCTATATTTGAAATGCCTATCGGCTTCTATATCTGAAATGCCTATCGGCACCTATTTTTAAAATGCCAATCGGCAACTATATCTGAAATGCCTATCGGCACCTATATCTGAAATGTCTATCGGCACC
>JAVRKA010001177.1:0-22425 GCA_034508555.1 Venustoraphidia nigricollis | reverse complement strand
GGTATTTCAAATATAGGTGTGGATAGGCATTTCAGATATGGTTGCCGATAGGCATTTCAAATATAGGTGCTGATAGTCATTTCAGATGTAGTTTTCGATAGGCATTTCAAAAATAGGTTCCGATAGGCATTTCAGATATAGGTGCCGATAGGCATTTCAGATATACTTACCGATTGGCATTTTAAAAATAGGTGCCGATAGGTATTTTAGATGTAGTTTCCGATAGGCATTTCAAAAATAGGTGCCGATAGGCATTTCAGATATAGGTGCCGATAGGCATTTCAGATATAGTTGCCGATAGGCATTTAAAATATATGTGCCGATAGGCATTTCAAATATAGGTGTCGACCGGCATTTCAGATATAAATGCCGAAAGGCATTTCAGATATAGGTGCCGATAGGCATTTCTGATGTGGTTGCCGATAGGCATTTCAAATATAGGTGCTGATAGGCATTTCAGATGTAGTTTTCGATAGGCATTCCAAAAATAGGTGCCGATAGGCATTTCAGATATAGGTGCCGATAGGCATTTCAGATATAGTTGCCGATTGGCATTTTAAAAATAGGTGCCGATAGGTATTTTAGATGTAGTTTCCGATAGGCATTTCAAAAATAGGTGCCGATAGGCATTTCAGATATAGGTGCCGATAGGCATTTCAGATATAGTTGCCGATAGGCATTTAAAATATATGTGCCGATAGGCATTTCAAATATAGGTGTCGACCGGCATTTCAGATATAAATGCCGAAAGGCATTTCAGATATAGGTGCCGATAGGCATTTCTGATGTGGTTGCCGATAGGTATTTCAAATATAGGTGTCGATAGGCATTTCAGATGTAGTTTCCGATAGGCATTTCAAAAATAGGTGCCGATAGGCATTTCAGATATAGGTGCCGATAGGCATTTCAGATATAGTTGCCGATTGGCATTTTAAAAATAGGTGCCGATAGGCATTTAAGATATATAAGCCGATAGGCATTTCAAATATAGGTGCCGATGAGCATTCCAGATATGGTTGCCGATAGGCATTTCAAATATAGGTGCTGATAGACATTTCAGATGTAGTTTCCGATAGGCATTTCAAAAATTGGTGTCGATAGGCATTTCAGATATAGAAGCCGATAGGCATTTCAAATATAGGTGCCGATAGGCATTCCAGATATGGTTGCCGATAGGCATTTCAAATATAGGTGCTGATAGGCATTCCGGATGTAGTTTCCGATAGGCATTTAAAAAAATGGTTCCGATAGGCATTTCAGATATATTTGCCGATTTGCATTTTAAAAATAGGTGCCGATAGGCATTTCAGATATAGAAGCCGATAGGCATTTTAAATATAGGTGCCGATAGGCATTCCAGATATGGTTGCCGATAGGCATTTCAAATATAGGTGCTGATAGGCATTTCAGATATAGGTGCCGATAGGCATTTCAGATATAGTTGCCAATTGGCATTTTAAAAATAGGTGTCGATAGGCATTTCAGATATAGGTGCCGATAGGCATTTCAGATATAGTTGCCAATTGGCATTTTAAAAATAAGTGTCGATAGGCATTTCAGATATAGGTGCCGATTGGCATTTCAGATATATTTGCCGATTGGCATTTTAAAAATAGGTGCCGATAGGCATTTTAGATATAGAAGCCGATAGGTATTTCAAATATAGGTGTGGATAGGCATTTCAGATATGGTTGCCGATAGGCATTTCAAATATAGGTGCTGATAGTCATTTCAGATGTAGTTTCCGATAGGCATTTCAAAAATAGGTTCCGATAGGCATTTTAGATATAGGTGCCGATAGGCATTTCAAATATAGGTGCTGATAGGCATTTCAGATGTAGTTTTCGATAGGCATTTTAAAAATAGGTGCCGATAGGCATTTCAGATATAGGTGCCGATAGGCACTTCAGATATAAATGCCTATTGGCATTTTAAAAATTGGTGCCGATAGGCATTTCAGATATAGAAGCCGATAGGCATTTCAAATATAGGCGCCGATAGGCATTCCAGATATGGTTGCCGATAGGCATTTCAAATATAGGTGCTGATAGGAATTTCAGATATAGTTGCCGATTGGCATTTTAAAAATAGATGCCGATAGGCATTTCAGATATAGAAGCCGATAGGGATTTCAAATATAGGTGTCGATAGGCATTTCATATATGGTTGCCGATAAGCATTCAAATATAGGTGCTGATAGGCATTTCAGATGTAGTTTCCGATAGGCATTTCAAAAATAGGTGCCGATAGGCATTTCAGATATAGGTGCCGATAGGCATTTCAGATATAGTTGCCGATTGGCATTTTAAAAATAGGTGCCGATAGGCATTTCAGATATAGAAGCCGATAGGCATTTCAAATATAGGTGCCGATAGGCATTCCAGATATGGTTGCCGATAGGCATTTCAAATATAGGTGCTGATAGGCATATTAGATGTAGTTTCCGATAGGCATTTCAAAAATTGATGCCGATAGGCATTTCGGATATAAGTGCCGATAGGCATTTCAGATATAGTTGCCGATTGGCATTTTAAAAACAGGTGCCGATAAGCATTTCAGATATAGAAGCCGATAGGTATTTCAAATATAGGTGTCGATAGGCTTTTCAGATATGGTTGCCGATAGGCATTTCAAATATAGGAGCAGATAGGCATTTCAGATGTAGTTTCCGAAAGGCATTTCAAAAATATATGCCGATAGGCATTTCAGATATATGTGCCGATAGGCATTTCAGATATAGTTGCCGATTGGTATTTTAAAAATAGGTGCCGATAGGCATTTCAGATATAGAAGCCGATAGGCATTTTAAATATAGTTGCCGATAGGCATTCCAGATATGGTTGCCGATAGGCATATCAAATATAAGCGCTGATAATCATTTCAGATGTAGTTTACGATAGGCATTTCAAAAAGAGGTACTGATAGGCATTTCAGATATAGTTGCCGATTGGCATTTTAAAAATAGGTGCCGATAGGCATTTCAGATATAGAAGCCGATAGGTATTTCAAATATTGGTGTGGATAGGCATTTCAGATATGGTTGCCGATAGGCATTTCAAATATAGGTGCTGATAGTCATTTCAGATGTAGTTTCCGATAGTCATTTCAAAAATAGGTTCCGATAGGCATTTCAGATATAGGTGCCGATAGGCATTTCAGATATACTTACCGATTGGCATTTTAAAAATAGGTGCCGATAGGCATTTTAGATGTAGTTTCCGATAGGCATTTCAAAAATAGGTGCCGATAGGCATTTCAGATATAGGTGCCGATAGGTATATCAGATATATTTGCCGATAGGCATTTAAAATATATGTGCCGATAGGCATTTCAAATATAAGTGTCGACCGGCATTTCAGATATAAATGCCGAAAGGCATTTCAGTTATAGGTGCCGATAGGCATTTCTGATGTGGTTGCCGATAGGCATTTCAAATATAGGTGCTGATAGGCATTTCAGATGTAGTTTTCGATAGGCATTTCAAAAATAGGTACCGATAGGCATTTCAGATATAGGTGCCGATAGGCATTTCAGATATAGTTGCCGATTGGTATTTTAAAAATAGGTGCCGATAGGCATTTCAGATATAGAAGCCGATAGGTATTTCAAATATAGGTGTGGATAGGCATTTCAAATATGGTTGCCGATAGGCATTTCAAATATAGGTGCTGATAGTCATTTCAAATGTAGTTTCCGATAGGCATTTCAAAAATAGGTTCCGATAGGCATTTCAGATATAGGCGCCGATAGGCATTTCAGTAATACTTACCGATTGGCATTTTAAAAATAGGTGCCGATAGGCATTTTAGATGTAGTTTCCGATAGGCATTTCAAAAATAGGTGCCGATAGGCATTTCAGATATAGGTGCCGATAGGTACATCAGATATAGTTGCCGATAGGCATTTAAAATATATGTGCCGATAGGCATTTTAAATATAGGTGTCGACCGGCATTTCAGATATAAATGCCGAAAGGCATTTCAGATATAGGTGCCGATAGGCATTTCTGATGTGGTTGCCGATAGGCATTTCAAATATAGGTGCTGATAGGCATTTCAGATGTAGTTTTCGATAGGCATTTCAAAAATAGGTGCCGATAGGCATTTCAGATATAGGTGCCGACAGGCACTTCAGATATAGTTGCCGATTGGCATTTTAAAAATAGGCGCCGATAGGTATTTTAGATATAGAAGCCGATAGGCATTTCAAATATAGGCGCCGATAGGCATTCCAGATATGGTTGCCGATAGGCATTTCAAATATAGGTGCTGATAGGCATTTCAGATGTAGTTTCCGATAGGCATTTCAAAAATAGGTGCCAATAGCCATTTCAGATATAGGTGCCGATAGGCATTTCAGATATAGTTGCCGATTGGCATTTTAAAAATAGGTGCCGATAGGCATTTCAGATATAGAAGCCGATAGGCATTTCAAATATAGGTGCCGATAGGCATTCCAGATATGGTTGCCGATAGGCATTTCAAATATAGGTGCTGATAGGCATTTCAGATGTAGTTTCCGATAGGCATTTCAAAAATTGGTGCCGATAGGCATTTCAGATATAGGTGCCGATAGGCATTTCAGATATAGTTGAAGATTGGCATTTTAAAAATAGGTGCCGATAGGCATTTCAGATATAGAAGCCGGTAGGTATTTCAAATATAGGTGTCGATAGGCATTTCAGATATGATTGCCGATAGGCATTTCAAAAATAGGTGCCGATAGGCATTTCAGATATAGGTGCCGATAGGCATTTCAGATAATGTTGCCGATTGGCATTTTAAAAATAGGTGCCGATAGGCATTTCAGATATATAAGCCGATAGGCATTTCAAATATAGGTGCCGATGAGCATTCCAGATATGGTTGCCGATAGGCATTTCAAATATAGGTGCTGATAGGCATTTCAGATGTTGTTTCCGATAGGCATTTCAAAAATTGGTGTCGATAGGCATTTCAGATATAGGTGCCGATAGGCATTTCAGATATAGTTGCTGATTGGCATTTCAGATATAGAAGCCGATAGGCATTTCAGATATAGAAGCCGATAGAGATTTTAAATATAGGTGTCGATAGGCATTTCAGATATGTTTGCCGATAAGCATTTCAAATATAGGTGCTGATAGGCATTTCAGATGTAGTTTCCGATAGGCATTTCAAAAATAGGTGCCGATAGGCATTTTAGATATAGGTGCCGATAGGCATTTCGGATATAGTTGCCGATCGGCATCTTAAATATAGGTGCCGATAGGCATTTCAGATATATAAGCCGATAGGCATTTCAAATATAGGTGCCGATGAGCATTCCAGATATGGTTGCCGATAGGCATTTCAAATATAGGTGCTGATAGGCATTTCAGATGTAGTTTCCGATAGGCATTTCAAAAATTGGTGTCGATAGGCATTTCAGATATAGAAGCCGATAGGCATTTCAAATATAGGTGCCGATAGGCATTCCAGATATGGTTGCCGATAAGCATTTCAAATATAGGTGCTGATAGGCATTCCGGATGTAGTTTCCGATAGGCATTTCAAAAAATGGTGCCGATAGGCATTTCAGATATAGTTGCCGATTGGTGTTTTAAAAATAGGTGCCGATAGGCATTTCAGATATAGAAGCCGATAGGGATTTCAAATATAGGTGTCGATAGCTATTTCAGATATGGTTGCCGATAAGCATTTTAAAAATAGGTAACCATAGGCATTTCAGATATAGGTGCCGATAGGCATTTCAGATATAGTTGCCAATTGGCATTTTAAAAATAGGTGTCGATAGGCATTTCAGATATAGAACCCGATAGGCATTTCAAATATAGGTGCCGATAGGCATTCCAGATATGGTTGCCGATAGGCATTTCAAATATAGGTGCTGATAGGCATTTCAGATGGGGTTTCCGATAGGCATTTCAAAAGTTGGTGCCGATAGGCATTTCAGATATAGGTGCCGATAGGCATTTCAGATATAGAGTCCCATTTGGCATTTTAAAAATAGGTGCCGATAGGCATTTTAGATATAGAAGCCAATAAGTATTTCAAATACAGGTGTGGATAGGCATTTTAGATATGGTTGCCGATAGGCATTTCAAATATAGGTGCTGATAGTCATTTCAGATGTTGTTTCCGATAGGCATTTCAAAAATAGGTTCCGATAGGCATTTCAATTATAGGTGCCGATAGGCATTTCAGATATACTTTCCGATTGGCATTTTAAAAATAGGTGCCGATAGGCATTTCAGATATAGGTGCCGATAGGCATATCAGATATAGTTGCCGATAGGCATTTAAAATATAGGTGCCGATAGGCATTTCAAATATAGGTGTCGATCGGCATTTCAGATATAAATGCCGTAGGGCATTTCAGATATAGGTGCCGATAGGCATTTCTGATGTGGTTGCCGATAGGCATTTCAAAAATAAATGCTGATAGGCATTTCAGATGTAGTTTTCGATAGGCATTTCAAAAATAGGTGCCGATAGGCATTTGAGATATAGGTGCCGATAGGCACTTCAGATATAGTTGCCGATTGGCATTTTAAAAATAGGTGCCGATAGGCATTTCAGATATAGGTGCCGATTGGCATTTCAGATATAGTTGCCGATTGGCATTTTAAAAATAGGTGCCGATAGGCATTTCAGATATAGAAGCCGATAGGCATTTCAAATATAGTTGCCGATAGGCATTCCAGATATGGTTGCCGATAGGCATATCAAATATAAGCGCTGATAATCATTTCAGATGTAGTTTACGATAGGCATTTCAAAAATAGGTACTGATAGGCATTTCAGATATAGTTGCCGATTGGCATTTTAAAAACAGGTGCCGATAGGCATTTCAGATATAGAAGCCGATAGGTATTTCAAATATAGGTGTGGATAGGCATTTCAGATATGGTTGCCGATAGGCATTTCAAATATAGGTGCTGATAGTCATTTCAGATGTAGTTTCCGATAGTCATTTCAAAAATAGGTTCCGATAGGCATTTCAGATATAGGTGCCGATAGGCATTTCAGATATACTTACCGACTGGCATTTTAAAAATAGGTGCCGATAGGCATTTTAGATGTAGTTTCCGATAGGCATTTCAAAAATAGGTGCCGATAGGCATTTCAGATATAGGTGCCGATAGGTATATCAGATATAGTTGCCGATAGGCATTTAAAATATATGTGCCGATAGGCATTTTAAATATAGGTGTCGACCGGCATTTCAGATATAAATGCCGAAAGGCATTGCAGATATAGGTGCCGATAGGCATTTCTGATGTGGTTGCCGATAGGCATTTCAAATATAGGTGCTGATAGGCATTTCAGATGTAGTTTTCGATAGGCATTTCAAAAATAGGTGCCGATAGGCATTTCAGATATAGGTGCCGACCGGCACTTCAGATATAGTTGCCGATTGGCATTTTAAAAATAGGCGCCGATAGGTATTTTAGATATAGAAGCCGATAGGCATTTCAAATATAGGCGCCGATAGGCATTCCAGATATGGTTGCCGATAGGCATTTCAAATATAGGTGCTGATAGGCATTTCAGATGTAGTTTCCGATAGGCATTTCAAAAATAGGTGCCGATAGCCATTTCAGATATAGGTGCCGATAGGCATTTCAGATATAGTTGCCGATTGGCATTTTAAAAATAGGTGCCGATAGGCATTTCAGATATAGAAGCCGATAGGCATTTCAAATATAGGTGCCGATAGGCATTCCAGATATGGTTGCCGATAGGCATTTCAAATATAGGTGCTGATAGGCATTTCAGATGTAGTTTCCGATAGGCATTTCAAAAATTGGTGTCGATAGGCATTTCAGATATAGGTGCCGATAGGCATTTCAGATATAGTTGCCGATTGGCATTTTAAAAATAGGTGCCGATAGGCATTTCAGATATAGAAGCCGATAGGGATTTTAAATATAGGTGTCGATAGGCATTTCAGATATGTTTGCCGATAAGCATTTCAAATATAGGTGCTGATAGGCATTTCAGATGTAGTTTCCGATAGGCATTTCAAAAATAGGTGCCGATAGGCATTTCAGATATAGGTGCCGATAGGCATTTCAGATATAGTTGCCGATCGGCATCTTAAATATAGGTGCCGATAGGCATTTCAGATATATAAGCCGATAGGCATTTCAAATATAGGTGCCGATGAGCATTCCAGATATGGTTGCCGATAGGCATTTCAAATAATGGTGCTGATAGGCATTTCAGATGTAGTTTCCGATAGGCATTTCAAAAATTGGTGTCGATAGGCATTTCAGATATAGAAGCCGATAGGCATTTCAAATATAGGTGCCGATAGGCATTCCAGATATATTTGCCGATAAGCATTTCAAATATAGGTGCTGATAGGCATTCCGGATGTAGTTTCCGATAGGCATTTCAAAAAATGGTGCCGATAGGCATTTCAGATATAGGTGCCGATAGGCATTTCAGATATAGTTGCCGATTGGTGTTTTAAAAATAGGTGCCGATAGGCATTTCAGATATAGAAGCCGATAGGCATTTCAAATATAGGTGCCGATTGGCATTCCAGATATGGTTGCCGATAGGCATTTCAAATATAAGTGCTGATAATCATTTCAGATGTAGTTTCTTATAGGCATTTTAAAAATAGGTACCGATAGGCATTTCAGATATAGGTGCCGATAGGCATTTCAAATATAGGTACTGATAGGCATTTCAGATGTAGTTGCCGATTGGCATTTTAAAAATAGGTGCCGATAGGCATTTTAGATATAGAAGCCGATAGGTATTTCAAATATAGGTGTGGATAGGCATTTCAGATATGGTTGCCGATAGGCATTTCAAATATAGATGCTGATAGTCATTTCAGATGTAGTTTCCGATAGGCATTTCAAAAATAGGTTCCGATAGGCATTTTAGATATAGGTGCCGATAGGCATTTCAGATATACTTACCGATTGGCATTTCAAAAATAGGTGCCGATAGGATTTTAGATATAGAAGCCGATAGGTATTTCAAATATAGGTGTGGATAGGCATTTCAGATATGGTTGCCGATAGGCATTTCAAATATAGGTGCTGATAGTCATTTCAGATGTAGTTTCCGATAGGCATTTCAAAAATAGGTTCCGATAGGCAATTTAGATATAGGTGCCGATAGGCATTTCAGATATACTTAAAGATTGGCATTTCAAAAATAGGTGCCGATAGGCATTTCAGATATAGGTGCCGATAGGCTTATCAGATATAGTTGCCGATAGGCATTTAAAATAAAAGTGCCGATAGGCATTTCAAATATAGGTGTCGATCGGCATTTCAGATATAAATGCCGAAAGGCATTTCAGATATAGGTGCTGATAGGCATTTCTGATGTGGTTGCCGATAGGCATTTCAAATATAGGTGCTGATAGGCATTTCAGATGTAGTTTTCGATAGGCATTTCAAAAATAGGTGCCGATAGGCATTTCAGATATAGGTGCCGATAGGCACTTCAGATATAAATGCCGATTGGCATTTTAAAAATAGGTGCCAATAGGCATTTCAGATATAGAAGCCGATAGGCATTTTAAATATAGGCGCCGATAGGCATTCCAGATATGGTTGCCGATAGGCATTTCAAATATAGGTGCTGATAGGCATGTCAGATGTAGTTACCGATAGGCATTTCAAAAATAGGTGCCGATAGGGATTTCAAATATAGGTGTCGATAGGCATTTCAGATATGGTTGCCGATAAGCATTTCAAATATAGGTGCTAATAGGCATTTCAGATGTAGTTTCCGATAGGCATTTCAAAAATAGTTGCCGATAGGCATTTCAGATATAGGTGCCGATAGGCATTTCAAATATAGGTGCCGATAGGCATTCCAGATATGGTTGCCAATAGGCATTTCAAATATAGTTGATGATAGGCATTCCGGATGTAGTTTCCGATAGACATTTCAAAAAATGGTGCTGATAGGCATTTCAGATATAGGTGCCGATAGGCATTTCAGATATAGAGACCGTTTGGCATTTTAAAAATAGGTGCCGATAGGCATTTCAGATATAGGTGCCGATAGGCATTTCAGATATAGTTGCCGATTGGCATTTTAAAAATAGGTGCCGACAGGCATTTCAGATATAGGTGCCGATAGGCATTTCAGATATAGTTGCCGATTGGCATTTTAAAAATAGGTGCCAATAGGCATTTCAGATATAGAAGCCGATAGGGATTTCAAATATAGGTGTCGATAGGCATTTTAGATATGGTTGCCGATAGGCATTTCAAATATAGGAGCAGATAGGCATTTCAGATGTAGTTTCCGAAAGGCATTTCAAAAATATATGCCGATAGGCATTTCAGATATAGGTGCCGATAGGCATTTCAGATATAGTTGTTGATTGGTATTTTAAAAATAGGTGCCAATTGGCATTTCAGATATAGAAGCCGATAGGCATTTCAAATATAGTTGCCGATAGGCATTACAGATATGGTTGCCGATAGGCATATCAAATATAAACGCTGATAATCATTTCAGATGTAGTTTCCGATAGGCATTTTAAAAATAGGTTCCGATAGGCATTTCAGATATAGGTGCCGATAGGCATTTCAGATATACTTACCGATTGGCATTTTAAAAATAGGTGCCGATAGGTATTTTAGATGTAGTTTCCGATAGGCATTTCAAAAATAGGTGCCGATAGGCATTTCAGATATAGGTGCCGATAGGCATATCAGATATAGTTGCTGATAGGCATTTAAAATATATGTGCCGATAGGCATTTCAAATATAGGTGTCGACCGGCATTTCAGATATAAATGCCGAAAGGCATTTCAGATATAGGTGCCGATAGGCATCTCTGATATGGTTGCCGATAGGCATTTCAAATATAGGTGCTGATAGGCACTTCAGATATAGTTGCCGATTGGCATTTTAAAAATAGGCGCCGATAGGTATTTCAGATATAGAAGCCGATAGGCATTTCAAATATAGGCGCCGATAGGCATTCCAGACATGGTTGCCGATAGGCATTTCAAATATAGGTGCTGATAGGCATTTCAGATGTAGTTTCCGATAGGCATTTCAAAAATAGGTGCCGATAGGCATTTCAGATATAGGTGCCGATAGGCATTTCAGATATAGTTGCCGATTGGCATTTTAAAAATAGGTGCCGATAGGAATTTCAGATATTATATAAGCCGATAGGCATTTCAAATATAGGTGCCGATGAGCATTCCAGATATGGTTGCCGATAGGCATTTCAAATATAGGTGCTGGTAGGCATTTCAGATGTAGTTTCCGATAGGCATTTCAAAAATTGGTGCCGATAGTCATTTCAGATATATAAGCCGATAGGCATTTCAAATATAGGTGCCGATGAGCATTCCAGATATGGTTGCCGATAGGCATTTCAAATATAGGTGCTGATAGGCATTTCAGATGTAGTTTCCGATAGGCATTTCAAAAATTGGTGCCGATAGGCATTTCAGATATAGGGGCCGATAGGCATTTCAGATATAGTTGCCGATTGGCATTTTTAAAATAGGTGCCGATAGGCATTTCAGATATAGAAGCCGATAGGGATTTTAAATATAGGTGTCGATAGGCATTTCAGATATGGTTGCCGATAAGCATT
Organism: Venustoraphidia nigricollis; assembly: GCA_034508555.1. NCBI lineage: Eukaryota > Metazoa > Arthropoda > Insecta > Raphidioptera > Raphidiidae > Venustoraphidia > Venustoraphidia nigricollis. The sequence goes on along the minus strand of JAVRKA010001177.1, from coordinate 10,842 downwards.
TCAAATATAGGTGCTGATAGGCATTTCAGATGTAGTTTCCGATAGGCATTTCAAAAATAGGTGCCGATAGGCATTTAAGATATAGGTGCCGATAGGCATTTCAGATATAGTTGCCGATTGGCATTTTAAAATTAGGTGCCGATAGGCATTTCAGATATATAAGACGATAGGCATTTCAAACATAGGTGCCGATGAGCATTCCAGATATGGTTGCCGATAGGCATTTCAAATATAGGTGCTGATAGGCATTTTAGATGTAGTTTCCGATAGGCATTTCAAAAATTGGTGTCGATAGGCATTTCAGATATAGAAGCCGATAGGCATTTCAAATATAGGTGCCGATAGGCATTCCAGATATGGTTGCCGATAGGCATTTCAAATATAGGTGCTGATAGGCATTCCGGATGTAGTTTCCGATAGGCATTTCAAAAAATGGTGCCGATAGGCATTTCAGATATAGGTGCCGATAGGCATTTCAGATATAGTTACCGATTGGCATTTTAAAAATAGGTACCGATAGGCATTTCAGATATAGAAGCCGATAGGTATTTCAAATATAGGTGTCGATAGGCATTTCAGATATGGTTGCCGATAGGCATTTCAAATATAGGTGCTGTTAGGCATTTCAGATGTAGTTTCGGATAGGCATTTCAAAAATAGGTGCCGATAGGCATTTCAGATATAGGTGCCGATAGGCATTTCAGATATAGTTGCCGATTAACATTTTAAAAATAGGTGTCGATAGGCATTTCAGATATAGAAGCCGATAGGCATTTCAAATATAGGTGCCGATAGGCATTCCAGATATGGTTGCCGATAGGCATTTCAAATATAGGTGCTGATAGGCATTTCAGATGTAGTTTCCGATAGGCATTTCAAATATAGGTGCTGATAGGCATTTCAGATGTAGTTTTCGATAGGCATTTCAAAAATAGGTGCCGATAGGCATTTCAGATATAGGTGCCGATAGGCATTTCAGATATAGTTGCCGATTAACATTTTAAAAATAGGTGCCGATAGGCATTTCAGATATAGAAGCCGATAGGCATTTCAAATATAGGTGCTGATAGGCATTTCAGATGTAGTTTCCGATAGGCATTTCAAATATAGGTGCTGATAGGCATTTCAGATGTAGTTTCGGATAGGCATTTCAAAAATAGGTGTCGATAGGCATTTCAGATATAGGTGTCGATAGGCATTTCAGATATAGGTGTCGATAGGCATTTCAGATATAGGTGCCGATAGGCATTTCAGATATAGTTGCCGATTGGCATTTTAAAAATAGGTGCCGATAGGCATTTCAGATATAGAAGCCGATAGGCATTTCAAATATAGGTGCCGATAGGCATTCCAGATATGGTTGCCGATAGGCATTTCAAATATAGGTGCTGATAGGCATTTCAGATGTAGTTTCCGATAGGCATTTCAAAAATAGGTGTCGATAGGCATTTCAGATATAGGTGTCGATAGGCATTTCAGATATAGGTGTCGATAGGCATTTCAGATATAGGTGTCGATAGGCATTTCAGATATAGGTGTCGATAGGCATTTCAGATATAGGTGTCGATAGGCATTTCAGATATAGGTGTCGATAGGCATTTCAGATATAGGTGTCGATAGGCATTTCAGATATAGGTGCCGATAGGCATTTCAGATATAGTTGCCGATTGGCATTTTAAAAATAGGTGCCGATAGGCATTTCAGATATAGAAGCCAATAGGCATTTTAAATATAGGTGCCGATAGGCATTCCAGATATGGTTGCCGATAGGCATTTCAAATATAGGTGCTGATAGGCATTTCAGATGTAGTTTCCGATAGGCATTTCAAAAATAGGTGTCGATAGGCATTTCAGATATAGGTGTCGATAGGCATTTCAGATATAGGTGTCGATAGGCATTTCAGATATAGGTGTCGATAGGCATTTCAGATATAGGTGTCGATAGGCATTTCAGATATAGGTGTCGATAGGCATTTCAGATATAGGTGTCGATAGGCATTTCAGATATAGGTGTCGATAGGCATTTCAGATATAGGTGCCGATAGGCATTTCAGATATAATTGCCGATTGGCATTTTAAAAATAGGTGCCGATAGGCATTTCAGATATAGAAGCCGACAGGCATTTCAAATATAGGTGCCGATAGGCATTCCAGATATGGTTGCCGATAGGCATTTCAAATATAGGTGCTGATAGGCATTTCAGATGTAGTTTCCGATAGGCATTTCAAAAATAGGTGTCGATAGGCATTTCAGACATAGGTGTCGATAGGCATTTCTGATATAGGTGTCGATAGGCATTTCAGATATAGGTGTCGATAGGCATTTCAGATATAGGTGTCGATAGGCATTTCAGATATAGGTGTCGATAGGCATTTCAGATATAGGTGTCGATAGGCATTTCAGATATAGTTGTCGATAGGCATTTCAGATATAGGTGTCGATAGGCATTTCAGATATAGAAGCCGATAGGCATTTCAAATATAGGTGCCTATAGGCATTCCAGATATGGTTGCCGATAGGCATTTCAAATATAGGTGCTGATAGGCATTTCAGATGTAGTTTCCGATAGGCATTTCAAAAATAGGTGTCGATAGGCATTTCAGATATAGGTGTCGATAGGCATTTCAGATATAGGTGTCGATAGGCATTTCAGATATAGGTGTCGATAGGCATTTCAGATATAGGTGTCGATAGGCATTTCAGATATAGGTGTCGATAGGCATTTCAGATATAGGTGTCGATAGGCATTTCAGATATAGGTGTCGATAGGCATTTCAGATATAGGTGCCGATAGGCATTTCAGATATAGTTGCCGATTGGCATTTTAAAAATAGGTGCCGATTGGCATTTTAAAAATAGGTGCCGATAGGCATTTCAGATATAGAAGCCGATAGGCATTTCAAATATAGGTGCCGATAGGCATTCCAGATATGGTTGCCGATAGGCATTTCAAATATAGGTGCTGATAGGCATTTCATATGTAGTTTCCGATAGGCATTTCAAAAATAGGTGTCGATAGGCATTTCAGATATAGGTGTCGATAGGCATTTCAGATATAGGTGTCGATAGGCATTTCAGATATAGGTGTCGATAGGCATTTCAGATATAGGTGTCGATAGGCATTTCAGATATAGGTGTCGATAGGCATTTCAGATATAGGTGTCGATAGGCATTTCAGATATAGGTGTCGATAGGCATTTCAGATATAGGTGCCGATAGGCATTTCAGATATAGTTGCCGATTGGCATTTTAAAAATAGGTGCCGATAGGCATTTCAGATATAGAAGCCGATAGGCATTTCAAATATAGGTGCCGATAGGCATACCAGATATGGTTGCCGATAGGCATTTCAAATATAGGTGCTGATAGGCATTTTAGATGTAGTTTCCGATAGGCATTTCAAAAATAGGTGTCGATAGGCATTTCAGATATAGGTGTCGATAGGCATTTCAGATATAGGTGTCGATAGGCATTTCAGATATAGGTGTCGATAGGCATTTCAGATATAGGTGTCGATAGGCATTTCAGATATAGGTGTCGATAGGCATTTCAGATATAGGTGTCGATAGGCATTTTAGATATAGAGGCCGATAGGCATTTCAAATATAGGTGCCGATAGGCATTTCAGATATAGGTGTCGATAGGCATTTCAGATATAGGTGCCGATAGGCATTTCAGATATAGTTGCCGATTGGCATTTTAAAAATAGGTGCCGATAGGCATTTCAGATATAGAAGCCGATAGGCATTTCAAATATAGGTGCCGATAGGCATTCCAGATATGGTTGCCGATAGGCATTACAAATATAGGTGCTGATAGGCATTTCAGATGTAGTTTCCGATAGGCATTTCAAAAATAGGTGTCGATAGGCATTTTAGATATAGGTGTCGATAGGCATTTCAGATATAGGTGTCGATAGGCATTTCAGATATAGGTGTCGATAGGCATTTCAGATATAGGTGTCGATAGGCATTTCAGATATAGGTGTCGATAGGCATTTCAGATATAGGTGTCGATAGGCATTTCAGATATAGGTGTCGATAGGCATTTCAGATATAGGTGCCGATAGGCATTTCAGATATAGTTGCCGATTGGCATTTTAAAAATAGGTGCCGACAGGCATTTCAGATATAGAAGCCGATAGGCATTTCAAATATAGGTGCCGATAGGCATTCCAGATATGGTTGCCGATAGGCATTTCAAATATAGGTGCTGATAGGCATTTCAGATGTAGTTTCCGATAGGCATTTCAAAAATAGGTGTCGATAGGCATTTTAGATATAGGTGTCGATAGGCATTTCAGATATAGGTGTCGATAGGCATTTCAGATATAGGTGTCGATAGGCATTTCAGATATAGGTGTCGATAGGCATTTCAGATATAGAGGCCGATAGGCATTTCAAATATAGGTCCCGATGGGCATTTCAGATATAGGTGTCGATAGGCATTTCAGATATAGGTGCCGATAGGCATTTCAGATATAGTTGCCGATTGGCATTTTAAAAATAGGTGCCGATAGGCATTTCAGATATAGAAGCCGATAGGCATTTCAAATATAGGTGCCGATAGGCATTCCAGATATAGTTGCCGATAGGCATTTCAAATATAGGTGCTGATAGGCATTTCAGATGTAGTTTCCGATAGGCATTTCAAAAATAGGTGTCGATAGGCATTTCAGATATAGGTGTCGATAGGCATTTCAGATATAGGTGTCGATAGGCATTTCAGATATAGGTGTCGATAGGCATTTCAGATATAGGTGTCGATAGGCATTTCAGATATAGGTGTCGATAGGCATTTCAGATATAGGTGTCGATAGGCATTTCAGATATAGGTGTCGATAGGCATTTCAGATATAGGTGCCGATAGGCATTTCAGATATTGTTGCCGATTGGCATTTTAAAAATAGGTGCCGATAGGCATTTCAGATATAGAAGCCGATAGGCATTTCAAATATATGGTGCCGATAGGCATTCCAGATATGGTTGCCGATAGGCATTTCAAATATAGGTGCTGATAGGCATTTCAGATGTAGTTTCCGATAGGCATTTCAAAAATAGGTGTCGATAGGCATTTCAGATATAGGTGTCGATAGGCATTTCAGATATAGGTGTCGATAGGCATTTCAGATATAGGTGTCGATAGGCATTTCAGATATAGGTGTCGATAGGCATTTCAAATATAGGTGTCGATAGGCATTTCAGATATATGTGTCGATAGGCATTTCAGATATAGGTGTCGATAGGCATTTCAGATATAGGTGCCGATAGGCATTTCAGATATAGTTGCCGATTGGCAGTTTAAAAATAGGTGCCGATAGGCATTTCAGATATAGAAGCCGATAGGCATTTCAAATATAGGTGCCGATAGGCATTCCAGATATGGTTGCCGATAGGCATTTCAAATATAGGTGCTGATAGGCATTTCAGATGTAGTTTCCATAGGCATTTCAAAAATAGGTGTCGATAGGCATTTCAGATATAGGTGTCGATAGGCATTTCAGATATAGGTGGCGATAGGCATTTCAGATATAGGTGTCGATAGGCATTTCAGATATAGGTGTCGATAAGCATTTCAGATATAGGTGTCGATAGGCATTTCAGATATAGGTGTCGATAGGCATTTCAAATATAGGTGCTGATAGGCATTTCAGATGCAGTTTCCGATAGGCATTCCAAAAATAGGTGTCGATAGGCATTTCAGATATAGGTGTCGATAGGCATTTCAGATATAGGTGTCGATAGGCATTTCAGATATAGGTGTCGATAGGCATTTCAGATATAGGTGTCGATAGGCATTTCAGATATAGGTGTCGATAGGCATTTCAGATATAGGTGTCGATAGGCATTTCAGATATAAGTGTCGATAGGCTTTTCAGATATAGGTGCCGATAGGCATTTCAGATATAGTTGCCGATTGGCATTTTAAAAATAGGTGCCGATAGGCATTTCAGATATAGAAGCCGATAGGCATTTCAAATATAGGTGCCGATAGGCATTCCAGATATGGTTGCCGATAGGCATTTCAAATATAGGTGCTGATAGGCATTTTAGATGTAGTTTCCGATAGGCATTTCAAAAATAGGTGTCGATAGGCATTTCAGATATAGGTGTCGATAGGCATTTCAGATATAGGTGTCGATAGGCATTTCAGATATAGGTGTCGATAGGCATTTCAGATATAGGTGTCGATAGGCATTTCAGATATAGGTGTCGATAGGCATTTCAGATATAGGTGTCGATAGGCATTTCAGATATAGGTGTCGATAGGCATTTCAGATATAGGTGTCGATAGGCATTTCAGATATAGGTGTCGATAGGCATTTCAGATATAGGTGTCGATAGGCATTTCAGATATAGGTGTCGATAGGCATTTCAGATATAGGTGCCGATAGGCATTTCAGATATAGTTGCCGATTGGCATTTTAAAAATAGGTGCCGATAGGCATTTCAGATATAGAAGCCGATAGGCATTTCAAATATAGGTGCCGATAGGCATTCCAGATATGGTTGCCGATAGGCATTTCAAATATAGGTGCTGATAGGCATTTCAGATGTAGTTTCCGATAGGCATTTCAAAAATAGGTGTCGATAGGCATTTCAGATATAGGTGTCGATAGGCATTTCAGATATAGGTGTCGATAGGCATTTCAGATATAGGTGTCGATAGGCATTTCAGATATAGGTGTCGATAGGCATTTCAGATATAGGTGTCGATAGGCATTTCAGATATAGGTGTCGATAGGCATTTCAGATATAGGTGTCGATAGGCATTTCAGATATAGGTGCCGATAGGCATTTCAGATATAGTTGCCGATTGGCATTTTAAAAATAGGTGCCGATAGGCATTTCAGATATAGAAGCCGATAGGCATTTCAAATATAGGTGCCGATAGGCATTCCAGATATGGTTGCCGATAGGCATTTCAAATATAGGTGCTGATAGGCATTTCAGATGTAGTTTCCGATAGGCATTTCAAAAATAGGTGTCGATAGGCATTTCAGATATAGGTGTCGATAGGCATTTCAGATAAAGGTGTCGATAGGCATTTCAGATATAGGTGTCGATAGGCATTTCAGATATAGGTGTCGATAGGCATTTCAGATATAGGTGTCGATAGGCATTTCAGATATAGGTGTCGATAGGCATTTCAGATATAGGTGTCGATAGGCATTTCAGATATAGGTGCCGATAGGCATTTCAGATATAGTTGCCGATTGGCAGTTTAAAAATAGGTGCCGATAGGCATTTCAGATATAGAAGCCGATAGGCATTTCAAATATAGGTGCCGATAGGCATTCCAGATATGGTTGCCGATAGGCATTTCAAATATAGGTGCTGATAGGCATTTCAGATGTAGTTTCCGATAGGCATTTCAAAAATAGGTGTCGATAGGCATTTCAGATATAGGTGTCGATAGGCATTTCAGATATAGGTGTCGATAGGCATTTCAGATATAGGTGTCGATAGGCATTTCAGATATAGGTGTCGATAAGCATTTCAGATATAGGTGTCGATAGGCATTTCAGATATAGGTGTCGATAGGCATTTCAAATATAGGTGCTGATAGGCATTTCAGATGTAGTTTCCGATAGGCATTCCAAAAATAGGTGTCGATAGGCATTTCAGATATAGGTGTCGATAGGCATTTCAGATATAGGTGTCGATAGGCATTTCAGATATAGGTGTCGATAGGCATTTCAGATATAGGTGTCAAAAGGCATTTTAGATATAGGTGTCGATAGGCATTTCAGATATAGGTGTCGATAGGCATTTCAGATATAGGTGTCGATAGGCATTTCAGATATAGGTGTCGATAGGCATTTCAGATATAGGTGCCGATAGGCATTTCAGATATAGTTGCCGATTGGCATTTTAAAAATAGGTGCCGATAGGCATTTCAGATATAGAAGCCGATAGGCATTTCAAATATAGGTGCCGATAGGCATTCCAGATATGGTTGCCGATAGGCATTTCAAATATAGGTGCTGATAGGCATTTCAGATGTAGTTTCCGATAGGCATTTCAAAAATAGGTGTCGATAGGCATTTTAGATATAGGTGTCGATAGGCATTTCAGATATAGGTGTCGATAGGCATTTCAGATATAGGTGTCGATAGGCATTTCAGATATAGGTGTCGATAGGCATTTCAGATATAGGTGTCGATAGGCATTTCAGATATAGGTGTCGATAGGCATTTCAGATATAGGTGCCGATAGGCATTTCAGATATAGTTGCCGATTGGCATTTTAAAAATAGGTGCCGATAGGCATTTCAGATATAGAAGCCGATAGGCATTTCAAATATAGGTGCCGATAGGCATTCCAGATATGGTTGCCGATAGGCATTTCAAATATAGGTGCTGATAGGCATTTCAGATGTAGTTTCCGATAGGCATTTCAAAAATAGGTGTCGATAGGCATTTTAGATATAGGTGTCGATAGGCATTTCAGATATAGGTGTCGATAGGCATTTCAGATATAGGTGTCGATAGGCATTTCAGATATAGGTGTCGATAGGCATTTCAGATATAGAGGCCGATAGGCATTTCAAATATAGGTGCCGATAGGCATTCCAGATATGGTTGCCGATAGGCATTTTAAATATAGGTGCTGATAGGCATTTCAGATGTAGTTTCCGATAGGCATTTCAAAAATAGGTGTCGATAGGCATTTCAGATATAGGTGTCGATAGGCATTTCAGATATAGGTGTCGATAGGCATTTCAGATATAGGTGTCGATAGGCATTTCAGATATAGGTGTCGATAGGCATTTCAGATATAGGTGTCGATAGGCATTTCAGATATAGGTGTCGATAGGCATTTCAGATATAGGTGTCGATAGGCATTTCAGATATTGGTGCCGATAGGCATTTCAGATATAGTTGCCGATTGGCATTTTAAAAATAGGTGCCGATAGGCATTTCAGATATAGAAGCCGATGGGCATTTCAAATATAGGTGCCGATAGGCATTCCAGATATGGTTGCCGATAGGCATTTCAAATATAGGTGCTGATAGGCATTTCAGATGTAGTTTCCGATAGGCATTTCAAAAATAGGTGTCGATAGGCATTTCAGATATAGGTGTCGATAGTCATTTCAGATATAGGTGTCGATAGGCATTTCAGATATAGGTGTCGATAGGCATTTCAGATATAGGTGTCGATAAGCATTTCAGATATAGGTGTCGATAGGCATTTCAGATATAGGTGTCGATAGGCATTTCAGATATAGGTGTCGATAGGCATTTCAGATATAGGTGCCGATAGGCATTTCAGATATAGTTGCCGATTGGCATTTTAAAAATAGGTGCCGATAGGCATTTCAGATATAGAAGCCGATAGGCATTTCAAATATAGGTGCCGATAGGCATTCCAGATATAGTTGCCGATAGGCATTTCAAATATAGGTGCTGATAGGCATTTCAGATGTAGTTTCCGATAGGCATTTCAAAAATAGGTGTCGATAGGCATTTCAGATATAGGTGTCGATAGGCATTTCAGATATAGGTGTCGATAGGCATTTCAGATATAGGTGTCGATAGGCATTTCAGATATAGGTGTCGATAGGCATTTCAGATATAGGTGTCGATAGGCATTTCGGATATAGGTGTCGATAGGCATTTCAGATATAGGTGTCGATAGGCATTTCAGATATAGGTGCCGATAGGCATTTCAGATATAGTTGCCGATTGGCATTTTAAAAATAGGTGCCGATAGGCATTTCAGATATAGAAGCCGATAGGCATTTCAAATATATGGTGCCGATAGGCATTCCAGATATGGTTGCCGATAGGCATTTCAAATATAGGTGCTGATAGGCATTTCAGATGTAGTTTCCGATAGGCATTTCAAAAATAGGTGTCGATAGGCATTTCAGATATAGGTGTCGATAGGCATTTCAGATATAGGTGTCGATAGGCATTTCAGATATAGGTGTCGATAGGCATTTCAGATATAGGTGTCGATAGGCATTTCAGATATAGGTGTCGATAGGCATTTCAGTTATATGTGTCGATAGGCATTTCAGATATAGGTGTCGATAGGCATTTCAGATATAGGTGCCGATAGGCATTTCAGATATAGTTGCCGATTGGCAGTTTGAAAATAGGTGCCGATAGGCATTTCAGATATAGAAGCCGATAGGCATTTCAAATATAGGTGCCGATAGGCATTCCAGATATGGTTGCCGATAGGCATTTCAAATATAGGTGCTGATAGGCATTTCAGATGTAGTTATCGATAGGCATTTCAGATATAGGTGTCGATAGGCATTTCAGATATAGGTGTCGATAAGCATTTCAGATATAGGTGTCGATAGGCATTTCAGATATAGGTGTCGATAGGCATTTCAAATATAGGTGCTGATAGGCATTTCAGATGTAGTTTCCGATAGGCATTCCAAAAATAGGTGTCGATAGGCATTTCAGATATAGGTGTCGATAGGCATTTCAGATATAGGTGTCGATAGGCATTTCAGATATAGGTGTCGATAGGCATTTCAGATATAGGTGTCGATAGGCATTTCAGATATAGGTGTCGATAGGCATTTCAGATATAGGTGTCGATAGGCATTTCAGATATAGGTGTCGATAGGCATTTCAGATATAGGTGTCGATAGGCATTTCAGATATAGGTGTCGATAGGCATTTCAGATATAGGTGCCGATAGGCATTTCAGATATAATTGCCGATTGGCATTTTAAAAATAGGTGCTGATAGGCATTTCAGATATAGAAGCCAATAGGCATTTCAAATATAGGTGCCGATAGGCATTCCAGATATGGTTGCCGATAGGCATTTCAAATATAGGTGCTGATAGGCATTTCAGATGAAGTTTCCG
>JAVRKA010001176.1:0-22434 GCA_034508555.1 Venustoraphidia nigricollis | reverse complement strand
GCCGATAGGCATTTCAAATATAGGTGCTGATAGGCATTTCAGATGTAGTTTCCGATAGGCATTTCAAAAATAGGTGTCGATAGGCATTTCAGATATAGGTGTCGATAGGCATTTCAGATATAGGTGTCGATAGGCATTTCAGATATAGGTGTCGATAGGCATTTCAGATATAGGTGCCGATAGGCATTTCAGATATAGTTGCCGATTGGCATTTTAAAAATAGGTGCCGATAGGCATTTCAGATATAGAAGCCGATAGGCATTTCAAATATAGGTGCCGATAGGCATTCCAGATATGGTTGCCGATAGGCATTTCAAATATAGGTGCTGATAGGCATTTCAGATGTAGTTTCCGATAGGCATTTCAAAAATAGGTGTCGATAGGCATTTCAGATATAGGTGTCGATAGGCATTTCAGATATAGGTGTCGATAGGCATTTCAGATATAGGTGTCGATAGGCATTTCAGATATAGGTGTCGATAGGCATTTCAGATATAGGTGTCGATAGGCATTTCAGATATAGGTGTCGATAGGCATTTCAGATATAGGTGCCGATAGGCATTTCAGATATAGTTGCCGATTGGCATTTTAAAAATAGGTGCCGATAGGCATTTCAGATATAGGTGTCGATAGGCATTTCAGATATAGGTGTCGATAGGCATTTCAGATATAGGTGTCGATAGGCATTTAAGATATAGGTGTCGATAGGCATTTCAGATATAGGTGTCGATAGGCATTTCAGATATAGGTGTCGATAGGCATTTCAGATATAGGTGCCGATAGGCATTTCAGATATAGTTGCCGATTGGCATTTTAAAAATAGGTGCCGATAGGCATTTCAGATATAGAAGCCGATGGGCATTTCAAATATAGGTGCCGATAGGCATTCCAGATATGGTTGCCGATAGGCATTTCAAATATAGGTGCTGATAGGCATTTCAGATGTAGTTTCCGATAGGCATTTCAAAAATAGGTGTCGATAGGCATTTCAGATATAGGTGTCGATAGGCATTTCAGATATAGGTGTCGATAGGCATTTCAGATATAGGTGTCGATAGGCATTTCAGATATAGGTGTCGATAGGCATTTCAGATATAGGTGTCGATAGGCATTTCAGATATAGGTGTCGATAGGCATTTCAGATATAGGTGTCGATAGGCATTTTAGATATAGGTGCCGATAGGCATTTCAGATATAGTTGCCGATTGGCATTTTAAAAATAGGTGCCGATAGGCATTTCAGATATAGAAGCCGATAGGCATTTCAAATATAGGTGCCGATAGGCATTCCAGATATGTTTGCCGATAGGCATTTCAAATATAGGTGCTGATAGGCATTTCAGATGTAGTTTCCGATAGGCATTTCAAAAATAGGTGTCGATAGGCATTTCAGATATAGGTGTCGATAGGCATTTCAGATATAGGTGTCGATAGGCATTTCAGATATAGGTGTCGATAGGCATTTCAGATATAGGTGTCGATAGGCATTTCAGATATAGGTGTCGATAGGCATTTCAGATATAGGTGTCGATAGGCATTTCAGATATAGGTGCCGATAGGCATTTCAGATATAGTTGCCGATTGGCATTTTAAAAATAGGTGCCGATAGGCATTTCAGATATAGAAGCCGATAGGCATTTCAAATATAGGTGCCGATAGGCATTCCAGATATGGTTGCCGATAGGCATTTCAAATATAGGTGCTGATAGGCATTTCAGATGTAGTTTCCGATAGGCATTTCAAAAATAGGTGTCGATAGGCATTTCTGATATAGGTGTCGATAGGCATTTCAGATATAGGTGTCGATAGGCATTTCAGATATATGTGTCGATAGGCATTTCAGATATAGGTGTCGATAGGCATTTCAGATATAGGTGTCGATAGGCATTTCAGATATAGGTGTCGATAGGCATTTCAGATATAGGTGTCGATAGGCATTTCAGATATAGGTGTCGATAGGCATTTCAGATATAGAAGCCGATAGGCATTTCAAATATAGTTGCCGATAGGCATTCCAGATATAGTTGCCGATAGGCATTTCAAATATAGGTGCTGATAGGCATTTCAGATGTAGTTTCCGATAGGCATTTCAAAAATAGGTGTCGATAGTCATTTCAGATATAGGTGTCGATAGGCATTTCAGATATAGGTGTCGATAGGCATTTCAGATATAGGTGTCGATAGGCATTTCAGATATAGGTGTCGTTAGGCATTTCAGATATAGGTGTCGATAGGCATTTCAGATATAGGTGTCGATAGGCATTTCAGATATAGGTGCCGATAGGCATTTCAGATATAGGTGCCGATAGGCAATTCAGATATAGTTGCCGATTGGCATTTTAAAAATAGGTGCCGATAGGCATTTCAGATATAGAAGCCGATAGGCATTTCAAATATAGGTGCCGATAGGCATTCCAGATATGGTTGCCGATAGGAATTTCAAATATAGGTGCTGATAGGCATTTCAGATGTAGTTTCCGATAGGCATTTCAAAAATAGGTGTCGATAGGCATTTCAGATATAGGTGTCGATAGGCATTTCAGATATAGGTGTCGATAGGCATTTCAGATATAGGTGTCGATAGGCATTTCAGATATAGGTGTCGATAGGCATTTCAGATATAGGTGTCGATAGGCATTTCAGATATAGGTGTCGATAGGCATTTCAGATATAGGTGTCGATAGGCATTTCAAATATAGGTGTCGATAGGCATTTCAGATATAGGTGTCGATAGGCATTTCAGATATAGGTGCCGATAGGCATTTCAGATATAGTTGCCGATTGGCATTTTAAAAATAGGTGCCGATAGGCATTTCAGATATAGAAGCCGATAGGCATTTCAAATATAGGTGCCGATAGGCATTCCAGATATGGTTGCCGATAGGCATTTCAAATATAGGTGCTGATAGGCATTTCAGATGTAGTTTCCGATAGGCATTTCAAAAATAGGTGTCGATAGGCATTTCAGATATAGGTGTCGATAGGCATTTCAGATATAGGTGTCGATAGGCATTTCAGATATAGGTGTCGATAGGCATTTCAGATATAGGTGTCGATAGGCATTTCAGATATAGGTGTCGAATGTCATTTCAGATATAGGTGTCGATAGGCATTTCAGATATAGGTGTCGATAGACATTTCAGATATAGGTGCCGATAGGCATTTCAGATATAGTTGCCGATTGGCATTTTAAAAATAGGTGCCGATAGGCATTTCAGATATAGAAGCCGATAGGCATTTCAAATATAGGTGCCGATAGGCATTCCAGATATGGTTGCCGATAGGCATTTCAAATATAGGTGCTGATAGGCATTTCAGATGTAGTTTCCGATAGGCATTTCAAAAATAGGTGTCGATAGGCATTTCAGATATAGGTGTCGATAGGCATTTCAGATATAGGTGTCGATAGGCATTTCAGATATAGGTGTCGATAGGCATTTCAGATATAGGTGTCGATAGGCATTTCAGATATAGGTGTCGATAGGCATTTCAGATATAGGTGCCGATAGGCATTTCAGATATAGTTGCCGATTGGCATTTTAAAAATAGGTGCCGATAGGCATTTCAGATATAGAAGCCGATAGGCATTTCAAATATAGGTGCCGATAGGCATTCCAGATATGGTTGCCGATAGGCATTTCAAATATAGGTGCTGATAGGCATTTCAGATGTAGTTTCCGATAGGCATTTCAAAAATAGGTGTCGATAGGCATTTCAGATATAGGTGTCGATAGGCATTTCAGATATAGGTGTCGATAGGCATTTCAGATATAGGTGTCGTTAGGCATTTCAGATATAGGTGTCGATAGGCATTTCAGATATAGGTGTCGAATGTCATTTCAGATATAGGTGTCGATAGGCATTTCAGATATAGGTGTCGATAGGCATTTCAGATATAGGTGCCGATAGGCATTTCAGATATAGTTGCCGATTGGCATTTTAAAAATAGGTGCCGATAGGCATTTCAGATATAGAAGCCGATAGGCATTTCAAATATAGGTGCCGATAGGCATTCCAGATATGGTTGCCGATAGGCATTTCAAATATAGGTGCTGATAGGCATTTCAGATGTAGTTTCCGATAAGCATTTCAAAAATAGGTGTCGATAGGCATTTCAGATATAGGTGTCGATAGGCATTTCAGATATAGGTGTCGATAGGCATTTCAGATATAGGTGTCGATAGGCATTTCAGATATAGGTGTCGATAGGCATTTCAGATATAGGTGTCGATAGGCATTTCAGATATAGGTGTCGATAGGCATTTCAGATATAGGTGTCGATAGGCATTTCAGATATAGGTGCCGATAGGCATTTCAGATATAGTTGCCGATTGGCATTTTAAAAATAGGTGCCGATAGGCATTTCAGATATAGAAGCCGATAGGCATTTCAAATATAGGTGCCGATAGGCATTCCAGATATGGTTGCCGATAGGCATTTCAAATATAGGTGCTGATAGGCATTTCAGATGTAGTTTCCGATAGGCATTTCAAAAATAGGTGTCGATAGGCATTTCAGATATAGGTGTCGATAGGCATTTCAGATATAGGTGTCGATAGGCATTTCAGATATAGGTGTCGATAGGCATTTCAGATATAGGTGTCGATAGGCATTTCAGATATAGGTGTCGATAGGCATTTCAGATATAGGTGTCGATAGGCATTTCAGATATAGGTGCCGATAGGCATTTCAGATATAGTTGCCGATTGGCATTTTAAAAATAGGTGCCGATAGGCATTTCAGATATAGAAGCCGATAGGCATTTCAAATATAGGTGCCGATAGGCATTCCAGATATGGCCGCCGATAGGCATTTCAAATATAGGTGTCGATAGGCATTTCAGATATAGGTGTCGATAGGCATTTCAGATATAGGTGTCGATAGGCATTTCAGATATAGGTGTCGACAGGCATTTCAGATATAGGTGTCGATAGGCATTTCAGATATAGGTGTCGATAGGCATTTCAGATATAAGTGTCGATAGGCATTTCAGATATAGGTGTCGATAGGCATTTCAGATATAGGTGCCGATAGGCATTTCAGATATAGTTGCCGATTGGCATTTTAAAAATAGGTGCCGATAGGCATTTCAGATATAGAAGCCGATAGGCATTTCAAATATTGGTGCCGATAGGCATTCCAGATATGGTTGCCGATAGGCATTTCAAATATAGGTGCTGATAGGCATTTCAGATGTAGTTTCCGATAGGCATTTCAAAAATAGGTGTCGATAGGCATTTCAGATATAGGTGTCGATAGGCATTTCATATATAGGTGTCGATAGGCATTTCAGATATAGGTGTCGATAGGCATTTCAGATAAAGGTGTCGATAGGCATTTCAGATATAGGTGTCGATAGGCATTTCAGATATAGGTGTCGATAGGCATTTCAGATATAGGTGTCGATAGGCATTTCAGATATAGGTGCCGATAGGCATTTCAGATATAGTTGCCGATTGGCATTTTAAAAATAGGTGCCGATAAGCATTTCAGATATAGAAGCCGATAGGCATTTCAAATATAGGTGCCGATAGGCATTCCAGATATGGTTGCCGATAGGCATTTCAAATATCGGTGCTTATAGGCATTTCAGATGTAGTTTCCGATAGGCATTTCAAAAATAGGTGTCGATAGGCATTTCAGATATAGGTTTAGATAGGCATTTCAGATATAGGTGTCGATAGGCATTTCAGATATAGGTGTCGATAGGCATTTCAGATATAGGTGTCGATAGGCATTTCAGATATAGGTGTCGATAGGCATTTCAGATATAGGTGTCGATAGGCATTTCAGATATAGGTGTCGATAGGCATTTCAGATATAGGTGCCGATAGGCATTTCAGATATAGTTGCCGATTGGCATTTTAAAAATAGGTGCCGATAAGCATTTCAGATATAGAAGCCGATAGGCATTTCAAATATAGGTGCCGATAGGCATTCCAGATATGGTTGCCGATATGCATTTCAAATATAGGTGCTGATAGGCATTTCAGACGTAGTTTCCGATAGGCATTTCAAAAATAGGTGTCGATAGGCATTTCAGATATAGGTGTAGATAGGCATTTCAGATAGAGGTGTCGATAGGCATTTCAGATATAGGTGTCGATAGGCATTTCAGATATAGGTGTCGATAGGCATTTCAGATATAGGTGTCGATAGGCATTTCAGATATAGGTGTCGATAGGCATTTCAGATATAGGTGTCGATAGGCATTTCAGATATAGGTGCCGATAGGCATTTCAGATATAGTTGCCGATTGGCATTTTAAAAATAGGTGCCGATAGGCATTTCAGATATAGAAGCCGATAGGCATTTCGAATATAGGTGCCGATAGGCATTCCAGATATGGTTGCCGATAGGCATTTCAAATATAGGTGCTGATAGGCATTTCAGATGTAGTTTCCGATTGGCATTTCAAAAATAGGTGTCGATAGGCATTTCAGATATAGGTGTCGATAGGCATTTCAGATATAGGTGTCGATAGGCATTTCAGATATAGGTGTCGATAGGCATTTCAGATATAGGTGTCGATAGGCATTTCAGATATAGGTGTCGATAGGCATTTCAGATATAGGTGTCGATAGGCATTTCAGATATAGGTGTCGATAGGCATTTCAGATATAGGTGTCGATAGGCATTTCAGATATAGGTGCCGATAGGCATTTCAGATATAGTTGCCGATTGGCATTTTAAAAATAGGTGCCGATAGGCATTTCAGATATAGAAGCCGATAGGCATTTCAAATATAGGTGCCGATAGGCATTCCAGATATGGTTGCCGATAGGCATTTCAAATATAGGTGCTGAAAGGCATTTCAGATGTAGTTTCCGTTAGGCATTTCAAAAATAGGTGTCGATAGGCATTTCAGATATAGGTGTCGATAGGCATTTCAGATATAGGTGTCGATAGGCATTTCAGATATAGGTGTCGATAGGCATTTCAGATATAGGTGTCGATAGGCATTTCAGATATAGGTGTCGATAGGCATTTCAGATATAGGTGTCGATAGGCATTTCAGATATAGGTGTCGATAGGCATTTCAGATATAGGTGCCGATAGGCATTTCAGATATAGTTGCCGATTGGCATTTTAAAAATAAGTGCCGATAGGCATTTCAGATATAGAAGCCGATAGGCATTTCAAATATAGGTGCCGATAGGCATTCCAGATATGGTTGCCGATAGGCATTTCAAATATAGGTGCTGATAGGCATTTCAGATGTAGTTTCCGATAGGCATTTCAAAAATAGGTGTCGATAGGCATTTCAGATATAGGTGTCGATAGGCATTTCAGATATAGGTGTCAATAGGCATTTCAGATATAGGTGTCGATAGGCATTTCAGATATAGGTGTCGATAGGCATTTCAGATATAGGTGTCGATAGGCATTTCAAATATAGTTGTCGATAGGCATTTCAGATATAGGTGTCGATAGGCATTTCAGATATAGGTGTCGATAGGCATTTCAGATATAGGTGCCGATAGGCATTTCAGATATAGTTGCCGATTGGCATTTTAAAAATAGGTGCCGATAGGCATTTCAGATATAGAAGCCGATAGGCATTTCAAATATAGGTGCCGATAGGCATTCCAGATATGGTTGGCAATAGGCATTTCAAATATAGGTGCTGATAGGCATTTCAGATGTAGTTTCCGATAGGCATTTCAAAAATAGGTGTCGATAGGCATTTCAGATATAGGTGTCGATAGGCATTTCAGATATAGGTGTCGATAGGCATTTCAGATATAATATGTGTCGATAGGCATTTCAGATATAGGTGTCGATAGGCATTTCAGATATAGGTGTCGATAGGCATTTCAGATATAGGTGTCGATAGGCATTTCAGATATAGGTGTCGATAGGCATTTCAGATATAGGTGTCGATAGGCATTTCAGATATAGTTGCCGATTGGCATTTTAAAAATAGGTGCCGATAGGCATTTCAGATATAGAAGCCGATAGGCATTTCAAATATAGGTGCCGATAGGCATTCCAGATATGGTTGCCGATAGGCATTTCAAATATAGGTGCTGATAGGCATTTCAGATGTAGTTTCCGATAGGCATTTCAAAAATAGGTGTCGATAGGCATTTCAGTTATAGGTGTCGATAGGCATTTCAGATATAGGTGTCGATAGGCATTTCAGATATAGGTGTCAGTAGGAATTTCAGATATAGGTGTCGATAGGCATTTCAGATATATGTGTCGATAGGCATTTCAGATATAGGTGTCGATAGGCATTTCAGATATAGGTGTCGATAGGCATTTCAGATATAGGTGCCGATAGGCATTTCAGATATAGTTGCCGATTGGCATTTTAAAAATAGGTGCCGATAGGCATTTCAGATATAGAAGCCGATAGGCATTTCAAATATAGGTGCCGATAGGCATTCCAGATATGGTTGCCGATAGGCATTTCAAATATAGGTGCTGATAGGCATTTCAGATGTAGTTTCCGATAGGCATTTCAAAAATAGGTGTCGATAGGCATTTCAGATATAGGTGTCGATAGGCATTTCAGATATAGGTGTCGATAGGCATTTCAGATATAGGTGTCGATAGGCATTTCAGATATAGGTGTCGATAGGCGTTTCAGATATAGGTGTCGATAGGCATTTCAGATATAGGTGTCGATAGGCATTTCAGATATAGGTGTCGATAGGCATTTCAGATATAGGTGCCGATAGGCATTTCAGATATAGTTGCCGATTGGCATTTTAAAAATAGGTGCCGATAGGCATTTCAGATATAGAAGCCGATAGGCATTTCAAATATAGGTGCCGATAGGCATTCCAGATATGGTTGGCAATAGGCATTTCAAATATAGGTGCTGATAGGCATTTCAGATGTAGTTTCCGATAGGCATTTCAAAAATAGGTGTCGATAGGCATTTCAGATATAGGTGTCGATAGGCATTTCAGATATAGGTGTCGATAGGCATTTCAGATATAATATGTGTCGATAGGCATTTCAGATATAGGTGTCGATAGGCATTTCAGATATAGGTGTCGATAGGCATTTCAGATATAGGTGTCGATAGGCATTTCAGATATAGGTGTCGATAGGCATTTCAGATATAGGTGTCGATAGGCATTTCAGATATAGGTGTCGATAGGCATTTCAGATATAGGTGTCGATAGGCATTTCAGATATAGGTGCCGATAGGCATTTCAGATATAGTTGCCGATTGGCATTTTAAAAATAGGTGCCGATAGGCATTTCAGATATAGAAGCCGATAGGCATTTCAAATATAGGTGCCGATAGGCATTCCAGATATGGTTGCCGATAGGCATTTCAAATATAGGTGCTGATAGGCATTTCAGATGTAGTTTCCGATAGGCATTTCAAAAATAGGTGTCGATAGGCATTTCAGATATAGGTGTCGATAGGCATTTCAGATATAGGTGTCGATAGGCATTTCAGATATAGGTGTCGATAGGCATTTCAGATATAGGTGTCGATAGGCATTTCAGATATAGGTGTCGATAGGCATTTCAGATATAGGTGTCGATAGGCATTTCAGATATAGGAGCCGATAGGCATTTCAGACATAGTTGCCGATTGGCATTTTAAAAATAGGTGCCGATAGGCATTTCAGATATAGAAGCCGATAGGCATTTCAAATATAGGTGCCGATAGGCATTCCAGATATGGTTGCCGATAGGCATTTCAAATATAGGTGCTGATAGGCATTTCAGATGTAGTTTCCGATAGGCATTTCAAAAATAGGTGTCGATAGGCATTTCAGATATAGGTGTCGATAGGCATTTCAGATATAGGTGTCGATAGGCATTTCAGATATTGGTGTCGATAGGCATTTCAGATATAGGTGTCGATAGGCATTTCAGATATAGGTGTCGATAGGCATTTCAGATATAGGTGTCGATAGGCATTTCAGATATAGGTGTCGATAGGCATTTCAGATATAGGTGTCGATAGGCATTTCAGATATAGGTGCCGATAGGCATTTCAGATATAGTTGCCGATTGGCATATTAAAAATAGGTGCCGATAGGCATTTCAGATATAGAAGCCGATAGGCATTTCAAATATGGGTGCCGATAGGCATTCCAGATATGGTTGCCGATAGGCATTTCAAATATAGGTGCTGATAGGCATTTCAGATGTAGTTTCCGATAGGCATTTCAAAAATAGGTGTCGATAGGCATTTCAGATATAGGTGTCGATAGGTATTTCAGATATAGGTGTCGATAGGCATTTCAGATATAGGTGTTGATAGGCATTTCAGATAAAGGTGTCGATAGGCATTTCAGATATAGGTGTCGATAGGCATTTCAGATATAGGTGTCGATAGGCATTTCAGATATAGGTGTCGATAGGCATTTCAGATATAGGTGCCGATAGGCATTTCAGATATAGTTGCCGATTTGCATTTTAAAAATAGGTGCCGATAGGCATTTCAGATATAGAAGCCGATAGGCATTTCAAATATAGGTGCCGATAGGCATTCCAGATATGGTTGCCGATAGGCATTTCAAATATAGGTGCTGATAGGCATTTCAGATGTAGTTTCCGATAGGCGTTTCAAAAATAGGTGTCGATAGGCATTTCAGATATAGGTGTAGATAGGCATTTCAGATATAGGTGTCGATAGGCATTTCAGATATAGGTGTCGATAGGCATTTCAGATATAGGTGTCGATAGGCATTTCAGATATAGGTGTCGATAGGCATTTCAGATATAGGTGTCGATAGGCATTTCAGATATAGGTGTCGATAGGCATTTCAGATATAGGTGCTGATAGGCATTTCAGATATAGTTGCCGATTGGCATTTTAAAAATAGGTGCCGATAGGCATTTCAGATATAGAAGCCGATAGGCATTTCAAATATAGGTGCCGATAGGCATTCCAGATATGGTTGCCGATAGGCATTTCAAATATAGGTGCTGATAGGCATTTCAGATGTAGTTTCCGATTGGCATTTCAAAAATAGGTGTCGATAGGCATTTCAGATATAGGTGTCGATAGGCATTTCAGATATAGGTGTCGATAGGCATTTGAGATATAGGTGTCGATAGGCATTTCAGATATAGGTGTCGATAGGCATTTAAGATATAGGTGTCGATAGGCATTTCAGATATAGGTGTCGATAGGCATTTCAGATATAGGTGTCGATAGGCATTTCAGATATAGGTGCCGATAGGCATTTCAGATATAGTTGCCGATTGGCATTTTAAAAATAGGTGCCGATAGGCATTTCAGATATAGAAGCCGATAGGCATTTCAAATATTGGTGCCGATAGGCATTCCAGATATGGTTGCCGATAGGCATTTCAAATATAGGTGCTGATAGGCATTTCAGATGTAGTTTCCGATAGGCATTTCAAAAATAGGTGTCGATAGGCATTTCAGATATAGGTGTCGATAGGCATTTCAGATATAGGTGTCGATAGGCATTTCAGATATAGGTGTCGATAGGCATTTCAGATAAAGGTGTCGATAGGCATTTCAGATATAGGTGTCGATAGGCATTTCAGATATAGGTGTCGATAGGCATTTCAGATATAGGTGTCGATAGGCATTTCAGATATAGGTGCCGATAGGCATTTCAGATATAGTTGCCGATTGGCATTTTAAAAATAGGTGCCGATAGGCATTTCAGATATAGAAGCCGATAGGCATTTCAAATATAGGTGCCGATAGGCATTCCAGATATGGTTGCCGATAGGCATTTCAAATATAGGTGCTGATAGGCATTTCAATGTAGTTTCCGATAGGCATTTCAAAAATAGGTGTCGATAGGCATTTCAGATATAGGTGTCGATAGGCATTTCAGATATAGGTGTCGATAGGCATTTCAGATATAGGTGTCGATAGGCATTTCAGATATAGGTGTCGATAGGCATTTCAGATAGAGGTGCCGATAGGCATTTCAGATATAGTTGCCGATTGGCATTTTAAAAATAGGTGCCGATAGGCATTTCAGATATAGAAGCCGATAGGCATTTCAAATATAGGTGCCGATAGGCATTCCAGATATGATTGCCGATAGGCATTTCAAATATAGGTGCTGATAGGCATTTCAGATGTAGTTTCCGATAGGCATTTCAAAAATAGGTGTCGATAGGCATTTCAGATATAGGTGTAGATAGGCATTTCAGATATAGGTGTCGATAGGCATTTCAGATATAGGTGTCGATAGGCATTTCAGATATAGGTGTCGATAGGCATTTCAGATATAGGTGTCGATAGGCATTTCAGATATAGGTGTCGATAGGCATTTCAGATATAGGTGTCGATAGGCATTTCAGATATAGATGTCGATAGGCATTTCAGATATAGGTGCCAATAGGCATTTCAGATATAGTTGCCGATTGGCATTTAAAAAATAGGTGCCGATAGGCATTTCAGATATAGAAGCCGATAGGCATTTCAAATATAGGTGCCGATAGGCATTCCAGATATGGTTGCCGATAGGCATTTCAAATAAAGGTGCTGATAGGCATTTCAGATGTAGTTTCCGATAGGCATTTTAAAAATAGGTGTCGATAGGCATTTCAGATATAGGTGTCGATAGGCATTTCAGATATAGGTGTCGATAGGCATTTCAGATATAGGTGTCGATAGGCATTTCAGATATAGGTGTCGATAGGCATTTCAGATATAGGTGTCGATAGGCATTTCAGATATAGGTGTCGATAGGCATTTCAGATATAGGTGCCGATAGGCATTTCAGATATAGTTGCCGATTGGCATTTTAAAAATAGGTGCCGATAGGCATTTCAGATATAGAAGCCGATAGGCATTTCAAATATAGGTGCCGATAGGCATTCCAGATATGGTTGCCGATAGGCATTTCAAATATAGGTGCTGATAGGCATTTCAGATGTAGTTTCCGATAGGCATTTCAAAAATAGGTGTCGATAGGCATTTCAGATATAGGTGTCGATAGGCATTTCAGATATAGGTGTCGATAGGCATTTCAGATATAGGTGTCGATAGGCATTTCAGATATAGGTGTCGATAGGCATTTCAGATATAGGTGTCGATAGGCATTTCAGATATAGGTGCCGATAGGCATTTCAGATATAGTTGCCGATTGGCATTTTAAAAATAGGTGCCGATAGGCATTTCAGATATAGAAGCCGATAGGCATTTCAAATATAGGTGCCGATAGGCATTCCAGATATGGTTGCCGATAGGCATTTCAAATATAGGTGCTGACAGGCATTTCAGATGTAGTTTCCGATAGGCATTTCAAAAATAGGTGTCGATAGGCATTTCAGATATAGGTGTCGATAGGCATTTCAGATATAGGTGTCGATAGGCATTTCAGATATAGGTGTCGATAGGCATTTCAGATATAGGTGTCGATAGGCATTTCAGATATAGGTGTCGATAGGCATTTCAGATATAGGTGTCGATAGGCATTTCAGATATAGGTGTCGATAGGCATTTCAGATATAGGTGCCGATAGGCATTTCAGATATAGTTGCCGATTGGCATTTTAAAAATAGGTGCCGATAGGCATTTCAGATATAGAAGCCGATAGGCATTTCAAATATAGGTGCCGATAGGCATTCCAGATATGGTTGCCGATAGGCATTTCAAATATAGGTGCTGATAGGCATTTCAGATGTAGTTTCCGATAGGCATTTCAAAAATAGGTGTCGATAGGCATTTCAGATATAGGTGTCGATAGGCATTTCAGATATAGGTGTCGATAGGCATTTCAGACATAGGTGTCGATAGGCATTTCAGATATAGGTGTCGATAGGCATTTCAGATATAGGTGTCGATAGGCATTTCAGATATAGGTGTCGATAGGCATTTCAGATATAGGTGTCGATAGGCATTTCAGATATAGGTGTCGATAGGCATTTCAGATATAGGTGTCGATAGGCATTTCAGATATAGGTGTCGATAGGCATTTCAGATATAGGTGCCGATAGGCATTTCAGATATAGTTGCCGATTGGCATTTTAAAAATAGGTGCCGATAGGCATTTCAGATATAGAAGCCGATAGGCATTTCAAATATAGGTGCCGATAGGCATTCCAGATATGGTTGCCGATAGGCATTTCAAATATAGGTGCTGATAGGCATTTCAGATGTAGTTTCCGATAGGCATTTTAAAAATAGGTGTCGATAGGCATTTCAGATATAGGTGTCGATGGGCATTTCAGATATAGGTGTCGATAGGCATTTCAGATATAGGTGTCGATAGGCATTTCAGATATAAGTGTCGATAGGCATTTCAGATATAGGTGTCGATAGGCATTTCAGATATAGGTGACGATAGGCATTTCAGATATAGGTGTCGATAGGCATTTCAGATATAGGTGTCGATAGGCATTTCAGATATAGGTGTCGATAGGCATTTCAGATATAGGTGTCGATAGGCATTTTAGATATAGGTGACGATAGGCATTTCAGATATAGGTGTCGATAGGCATTTCAGATATAGGTGTCGATAGGCATTTCAGATATAGGTGTCGATAGGCATTTCAGATATAGGTGCCGATAGGCATTTCAGATATAGTTGCCGATTGGCATTTTAAAAATAGGTGCCGATAGGCATTTTAGATATAGAAGCCGATAGGCATTTCAAATATAGGTGCCGATAGGCATTCCAGATATGGTTGCCCATAGGCATTTCAAATATAGGTGCTGATAGGCATTTCAGATGTAGTTTCCGATAGGCATTTCAAAAATAGGTGTCGATAGGCATTTCAGATATAGGTGTAGATAGGCATTTCAGATATAGGTGTCGATAGGCATTTCAGATATAGGTGTCGATAGGCATTTCAGATATAGGTGTCGATAGGCATTTCAGATATAGGTGTCGATAGGCATTTCAGATATAGGTGTCGATAGGCATTTCAGATATAGGTGTCGATAGGCATTTCAGATATAGGTGCCGATAGGCATTTCAGATATAGTTGCCGATTGGCATTTTAAAAATATGTGCCGATAGGCATTTCAGATATAGAAGCCGATAGGCATTTCAAATATAGGTGCCGATAGGCATGTGGCGACTTCAGCCAACAGCATGTAAACGTTGTAAATATTTCTTTACAGGATTAAATAATTAATTTTTAATAATTATGTAACAAAAATTTTTGTGTTAAAAATTTGTAGAGAAAAAGTTTTCAGTTTGATTTGTAAAATAGAACGAATAACAAATAATAAAATTCAGTCTATATTTATTGATTTGTAATAAATACTACACTGGTGACCCCGACGTTTAAGTGAACTAAAGCATTTCGAACTACGCATCATGGAACCACTGGGTAATCTTAATCCTATAGATAACGCGCCACAAAATGAAAACGTAAATCAACCAACTGAAATAGCGCGGGTAGCAATTCGCCCGCCACCATTTTGGAGAGCAAACCCAGCAATATGGTTTTGTCAAATGGAAGCGCAATTTCTAATCACTAACATCACATCAGACGACACGAAATTCAACAGTATCGTAGCAGCATTAGAGAGTGACATCATAGAAAGAGTGGCCAACATTATATTACAACCACCTGCCACAGGTAAATACAACGAAATCAAGAAACAGCTAATTCATGAATTCACTGAATCGGAAGAAACTCGTCTAAAAAGATTGTTCACTGACTATCAAGCAACAGACAAACGTCCAAGTCAGATACTACACGACATGAAAAATCTGGCTGCCGAACGCATCAGTAACGATTTGTTAAAAACGCTATGGCTCCAACGACTACCTACATCTATCCGCGCGATAGTAGCACCCAGCGAATCAACTCTAAACGCTGAACAGCTGGCTACAATAGCTGATAAGGTATCGGAAATCGTGAAACGAGATGAAACCTACGCGGTTACTTCAAGATCCACGTCTGAAACAAACAAATTAATGAAATTAGAGGAGAAAATCGCCGACTTAACTGAACAGGTCAAAACGCTGACCACCCACCGACTCAACAGATCTCCATCACGTCGTCGTGGACGTTCGTCAAGTAGATCTCCTGACAGTCGTCAATCTGCCCTTTGCTATTATCACCTCAAGTTCGGGGATAAGGCTATCAAATGCAAACAGCCATGCTCATATTCAGCATCAATATCTGCTCATCAATCGGAAAACTAGATAGACCGTCGCTGGAAGCGGCACACGACGGGAAAAATACATGCCGCCTATTCGTCAACGACCAACTATCAAATATGACATTCCTCATTGACACCGGCGCCGACGTCTCCATTGTTCCAGTAAAACCTACACGCGCACATCATGCGCCACAAGGTTTTCTCTTCGCAGCAAATGGTTCAAATATACAAACGTACGGAGATACACTACTATCGATCGACATTGGCTTACACCGAAAATTCAAATGGCGTTTTATAATTGCAAACATTGCAAAACCGATAATCGGCGCCGATTTTCTCAGTCATTATGGATTGTTAGTAGACCTTAAAGAACGTCGACTACTAATGAACAGGTCAACTCGGCGACACACGATAACACAAATTGCTACGGAAGTTCCAACGTTCCCAAGAACAGATCAACAAGACAACCCGATTTCCGCCATCTTAAAAAAATATCCACGACTGACTCAACCAGAGTCTATCACAGAGACAAATCACAACGTTACTCATCACATCGTAACAACAGGTCCTCCAGTACACGAAAAACCTCGACGATTAGCACCAGATCGGTTGAAAGCTGCAAAAAGAGAATTCGAGTTTATGCTACAGCAAGGCATTTGTCGTCGCTCAACCAGCCCCTGGGCAAGCCCGATTCACTTAACACCAAAAAAGAATGGTGAATGGAGAGTGTGCGGAGACTACAGACGACTCAACGCGGTCACAACTCCAGACAGATATCCAGTACCCCACATACAAGACGTAACCCAGCTACTCGAAGGTAAAATTATTTTTTCAACAATTGATTTGAAAAGAGCGTACCATCACATTCCAGTAGAACCAAATGACATACCGAAAACAGCAGTCACGACGCCATTCGGTCTATTCGAATTTGTAAGAATGACTTTCGGACTACGCAACGCAGCTCAGTCATTTCAACGATTCATCGATGAAGTTCTACGGGAATTCGACTTCACTTTTGCATATATTGATGACATATTGATAGCATCGGAAAGCATAGCTCTACATAAACAACACCTCGAAGCTCTTTTCAAACGTCTACAGTTGTATGGTATAACTCTCAACATCGAGAAATGCGTGTTTGGTCAGTCGGAGGTAGATTTTTTGGGCACACGCATAACCAAAGATGGTATTAAACCACTAACGAATAAAGTAAAAGCAATACTCGATTACAAAAAGCCAAACAAATTATGTGAGCTGCGAAGATTTCTGCAAATGCTGAATTTCTACCATCGCTTCATACCAAATGCTTCAAAAATTCAAGTACCACTCCTAGAATTGATTAAGGGTGCTCGTAAACGAGATCAACGACCAATACACTGGACTACAGACACAGATGAAGCTTTCGAAAAGTGCAAACAAAGTTTGGCCAACGCTTGCACGCTAGTTTATCCAAAAAATAACGCTCAACTCGTACTAAAAACCGACGCATCAGAAGCAGCCATTGGCGCCGCTCTTGACCAGCTCAGCGACGGACAGCTTACACCTATAGCATTTTTTTCACGGAAATTAACACCAACTCAACAACGATATAGCGCATATGACCGAGAACTCTTGGCTATATATGAAGCTATCAAACATTTCAAGCACTGGGTCGAAGGGCGTGATTTCAGCATTTACACGGATCACAAGCCTATTACATACGCATTCCAACAGAAAGCGGATAAATGTACACCGCGACAACAACGTTATCTTCATTTCATTGCACAATTCAGCACGGACATCCGCCACGTTAAAGGAGATGAAAATATTGTCGCAGACGCTCTCTCGCGGGTAGATACAATTACTGCGTCCACGCCAATCGATTACGAAGAAATCGCACGGACACAAACAACAGATACCGAATTATTGAATCTACTGAAAACAAATACAGTACTAAAATTACAACGAATGCCGCTACCTAATTCACAACAACATCTATATTGCGACACGTCAAGTGGTACAATCAGACCATACATACCAAAATCACACCGAAAAAATGTTTTTTTAGCACTTCATGGACTCTCACATCCGGGCATTCGTGCCACATCAAAACTCATTCGGCAACGATTCGTATGGCCAAATATAAACACAGACTGCGCACGCTGGAGCAGACAATGCAACAAATGTCAACGTGCAAAAATATTTAAACACACTGTCAGTCCACTAGGAGTGTTTGAAACGCCAAATCAACGTTTTGAACACGTCCATGTAGACATTGTCGGACCACTGCCCCCATCGGAAGGATTCCGTTACATCCTAACGTGCATCGATCGCTTTTCAAGGTGGCCTGAAGCTATTCCAATATCGGATATCAACGCCGAAACGGTCGCAAAAGCACTTTACACGACATGGATTGCGCGATTTGGAACACCTGCAAAAATTACTACCGACCAAGGGAAACAATTTGAATCAAACTTATTTTCATCGCTGGAAAAAATGTTGGGCATCAAACATGCCCGAACAACAGCCTATCACCCCGAGGCCAATGGTATGGTTGAACGGTTTCACCGTTCATTGAAAACCGCATTAATGTGTCACGAACCACGTTGGACGGAAGCTTTACCCTCTGTACTGCTGGGCCTAAGAGTCGCATTCAAAGAAAGCATCAAAACGAGTGCAGCAGAATTAGTGTACGGAACGACCTTAAGAATTCCAGGACAATTTTTTAACGACAACAAAGGACCCACTGAGAACGCCGCCACACTCGCAGAGCGTTTAAGGACACAAATGGATCAACTGAAACCAAAACCAGGATCGTGCCACAGAACACAGAAAGTATTCATACACAAAGATTTAAGACATAGTACCCATGTATTCGTTCGACAAGATGCGGTACGCCGTCCACTTCAACCACCATACGAAGGACCATTTCCCGTCATCAAACGCCAAGATAAATTTTTCACAGTCCGCATCAAAGGAAAGAACACGAATATTTCTATCAACAGATTAAAACCAGCTCTGTTTGAAGATGAGGCTACGGATCATCCTCAAGCTAGGGTGAAGAAGAAGGTACGCTTTACTATCCCTACAGAATGACAAAACTGGCGGGGGAGTATTGTGGCGACTTCAGCCAACAGCATGTAAACGTTGTAAATATTTCTTTACAGGATTAAATAATTAATTTTTAATAATTATGTAACAAAAATTTTTGTGTTAAAAATTTGTAGAGAAAAAGTTTTCAGTTTGATTTGTAAAATAGAACGAATAACAAATAATAAAATTCAGTCTATATTTATTGATTTGTAATAAATACTACAGGCATTCCAAATATGGTTGCCGATAGGCATTTCAAATATAGGTGCTGATAGGCATTTCAGATGTAGTTTCCGATTGGCATTTCAAAAAAAGGTGTCGATAGGCATTTTAGATATAGGTGTCGATAGGCATTTCAGATATAGGTGTCGATAGGCATTTCAGATATAGGTGTCGATAGGCATTTCAGATATAGGTGTCGATAGGCATTTCAGATATAGGTGTCGATAGGCATTTCAGATATAGGTGTCGATAGGCATTTCAGATATAGGTGTCGATAGGCATTTCAGATATAGGTGTCGATAGGCATTTCAGATATAGGTGTCGATAGGCATTTCAGATATAGGTGTCGATAGGCATTTCAGATATAGGTGTCGATAGGCATTTCAGATATAGGTGTCGATAGGCATTTCAGATATAGGTGTCGATAGGCATTTCAGATATAGGTGTCGATAGGCATTTCAGATATAGGTGCCGATAGGCATTTCAGATATAGTTGCCGATTGGCATTTTAAAAATAGGTGCCGATAGGCATTTCAGATATAGAAGCCGATAGGCATTTCAAATATAGGTGCCGATAGGCATTCCAGATATGGTTGCCGATAGGCATTTCAAATATAGGTGCTGATAGGCATTTCAGATGTAGTTTCCGATTGGCATTTCAAAAATAGGTGTCGATAGGCATTTCAGATATAGGTGTCGATAGGCATTTCAGATATAGGTGTCGATAGGCATTTCAGATATAGGTGTCGATAGGCATTTCAGATATAGGTGTCGTTAGGCATTTCAGATATAGGTGTCGATAGGCATTTCAGATATAGGTGTCGATAGGCATTTCAGATATAGGTGCCGATAGGCATTTCAGATATAGGTGCCGATAGGCATTTCAGATATAGTTGCCGATTGGCATTATAAAAATAGGTGCCGATAGGCATTTTAGATATAGAAGCCGATAGGCATTTCAAATATAGGTGCCGATAGGCATTCCAGATATGGTTGCCGATAGGAATTTCAAATATAGGTGCTGATAGGCATTTCAGATGTAGTTTCCGATAGGCATTTCAAAAATAGGTGTCGATAGGCATTTCAGATATAGGTGTCGATAGGCTTTTCAGATATAGGTGTCGATAGGCATTTCAGATATAGGTGTCGATAGGCATTTCAGATATAGGTGTCGATAGGCATTTCAGATATAGGTGTCGATAGGCATTTCAGATATAGGTGTCGATAGGCATTTCAGATATAGGTGTCGATAGGCATTTCAGATATAGGTGCCGATAGGCATTTCAGATAGAGTTGCCGATTGGCATTTTAAAAATAGGTGCCGATAGGCATTTCAGATATAGAAGCCGATAGGCATTTCAAATATAGTTGCCGATAGGCATTCCAGATATGGTTGCCGATAGGAATTTCAAATATAGGTGCTGATAGGCATTTCAGATGTAGTTTCCGATAGGCATTTCAAAAATAGGTGTCGATAGGCATTTCAGATATAGGTGTCGATAGGCATTTCAGATATAGGTGTCGATAGGCATTTCAGATATAGGTGTCGATAGGCATTTCAGATATAGGTGTCGATAGGCATTTCAGTTATAGGTGTCGATAGGCATTTCAGATATAGGTGTCGATAGGCATTTCAGATATAGGTGTCGATAGGCATTTCAGATATAGGTGTCGATAGGCATTTCAGATATAGGTGCCGATAGGCATTTCAGATATAGTGGCCGATTGGCATTTTAAAAATAGGTGCCGATAGGCATTTCAGACATAGAAGCCGATAGGCATTCCAAATATATGTGCCGATAGGCATTCCAGATATGGTTGCCGATAGGCATTTCAAATATAGGTGCCGATAGGCATTTCAGATGTAGTTTCCGATAGGCATTTCAAAAATAGGTGTCGATAGGCATTTCAGATATAGGTGTCGATAGGCATTTCAGATATAGGTGTCGATAGGCATTTCAGATATAGGTGTCGATAGGCATTTCAGATATAGGTGTCGATAGGCATTTCAGATATAGGTGTCGATAGGCATTTCAGATATAGGTGTCGATAGGCATTTCAGATATAGGTGCCGATAGGCATTTCAGATATAGTTGCCGATTGGCATTTTAAAAATAGGTGCCGATAGGCATTTCAGATATAGAAGCCGATAGGCATTTCAAATATAGGTGCCGATAGGCATTCCAGATATGGTTGCCGATAGGCATTTCAAATATAGGTGCTGATAGGCATTTCAGATGTAGTTTCCAATAGGCATTTCAAAAATAGGTGTCGATAGGCTTTTCAGATATAGGTGTCGATAGGCATTTCAGATATAGGTGTCGATAGGCATTTCAGATATAAGTGTCGATAGGCATTTCAGATATAGGTGTCGATAGGCATTTCAGATATAGGTGTCGATAGGCATTTCAGATATAGGTGTCGATAGGCATTTCAGATATAGGTGCCGATAGGCATTTCAGATATAGTTGCCGATTGGCATTTTAAAAATAGGTGCCGATAGGCATTTCAGATATAGAAGCCGATAGGCATTTCAAATATAGGTGCCGATAGGCATTCCAGATATGGTTGCCGATAGGCATTTCAAATATAGGTGCTGATAGGCATTTCAGATGTAGTTTCCGATAGGCATTTCAAAAATAGGTGTCGATAGGCATTTCAGATATAGGTGTCGATAGGCATTTCAGATATAGGTGTCGATAGGCATTTCAGATGTAGGTGTCGATAGGCATTTCAGATATAGGTGTCGATAGGCATTTCAGATATAGGTGTCGATAGGCATTTCAGATATAGGTGTCGATAGGCATTTCAGATATATCGTGTCGATAGGCATTTCAGATATAGGTGTCGATAGGCATTTCAAATATAGGTGCCGATAGGCATTTCAGATATAGTTGCCGATTGGCATATTAAAAATAGGTGCCGATAGGCATTTCAGATATAGAAGCCGATAGGCATTTCAAATATGGGTGCCGATAGGCATTCCAGATATGTTTGCCGATAGGCATTTCAAATATAGGTGCTGATAGGCATTTCAGATGTAGTTTCCGATAGGCATTTCAAAAATAGGTGTCGATAGGCATTTCAGATATAGGTGTCGATAGG
>JAVRKA010001175.1:0-22440 GCA_034508555.1 Venustoraphidia nigricollis | reverse complement strand
CCTATCGACACCTATATCTGAAATGCCTATCGACACCTATATCTGAAATGCCTATCGACACCTATATCTGAAATGCCTATCGACACCTATATCTGAAATGCGTATCGACACCTATATCTGAAATGCCTATCGACACCTATATCTGAAATGCCTATCGACACCTTTATCTGAAATGCCTATCGACACCTATTTTTGAAATGCCTATCGGAAATATACATCTGAAATGCCTATCAGCACCTATATTTGAAATGCCTATCGGCAACCATATCTGGAATGCCTATCGGCACCTATATTTGAAATGCCTATCGGCTTGTATATCTGAAATGCCTATCGACACCTATATCTGAAATGCCTATCGACACCTATATCTGAAATGCCTATCGACACCTATATCTGAAATGCCTATCGACACCTATATCTGAAATGCCTATCGACACCTATATCTGAAATGCCTATCGGCACCTATATCTGAAATGCCTATCGACACCTATTTTTGAAATGCCTATCGGAAACTACATCTGAAATGCCTATCAGCACCTATATTTGAAATGCCTATCGGCAACCATATCTGGAATGCCTATCGGCACCTTTATTTGAGATGCCTATCAGCTTCTATATCTGAAATGCCTATCGGCACCTATTTTTAAAATGTCAATCGGCTACTATATCTGAAATGCCTATCGGCACCTATATCTGAAATGCCTATCGACACCTATATCTAAAATGCCTATCGACACCTATATCTGAAATGCCTATCGACACCTATATCTGAAATGCCTATCGACACCTATATCTGAAATGCCTATCGACACCTATATCTGAAATGCCTATCGACACCTATATCTGAAATGCCTATCGACACCTATATCTGAAATGCCTATCGACACCTATTTTTGAAATGCCTATCGGAAACTACATCTGAAATGCCTATCAGCACCTATAATTGAAATGCCTATCGGCAACCATATCTGGAATGCCTAACGGCACCTATATTTGAAATGCCTATCGGCTTCTATATCTGAAATGCCTATCGGCACCTATTTTTAAAATGCCAATCGGCAACTATATCTGAAATGCCTATCGGCACCTATATCTGAAATGCCTATCGACACCTATATCTGAAATGCCTATCGACACCTATATCTGAAATGCCTATCGACACCTATATCTGAAATGCCTATCGACACCTATATCTGAAATGCCTATCGACACCTATATCTGAAATGCCTATCGACACCTATATCTGAAATGCCTATCGACACCTATATCTGAAATGCCTATCGACACCTATTTTTGAAATGCCTATCGGAAACTACATCAGAAATGCCTATCAGCACCTATATTT
The DNA here is from genome assembly GCA_034508555.1 of Venustoraphidia nigricollis. NCBI lineage: Eukaryota > Metazoa > Arthropoda > Insecta > Raphidioptera > Raphidiidae > Venustoraphidia > Venustoraphidia nigricollis. The sequence continues at coordinate 21,095 of JAVRKA010001175.1, read as the reverse complement.
GAAATGCCTATCGGCAACCATATCTGGAATGCCTATCGGCACCTATATTTGAAATGCCTATCGGCTTCTATATCTGAAATGCCTATCGGATCTATTTTTAAAATGCCAATCGGCAACTATATCTGAAATGCCTATCGGCACCTATATCTGAAATGCCTATCGACACCTATATCTGAAATGCCTATCGACACCTATATCTGAAATGCCTATCGACACCTATATTTGAAATGCCTATCGACACCTATATCTGAAATGCCTATCGACACCTATATCTGAAATGCCTATCGACACCTATATCTGAATTGCCTATCGACACCTATATCTGAAATGCCTATCGACACCTATTTTTGAAATGCCTATCGGAAACTACATCTGAAATGCCTATCAGCACCTATATTTGAAATGCCTATCGGCAACCATATCTGGAATGCCTATCGGCACCTATATTTGAAATGCCTATCGGCTTCTATATCTGAAATGCCTATCGGCACCTATTTTTAAAATGCCAATCGGCAACTATATCTGAAATGCCTATCGGCACCTATATCTGAAATGCCTATCGACACCTATATCTGAAATGCCTATCGACACCTATATCTGAAATGCCTATCGACACCTATATCTGAGATGCCTATCGACACCTATATCTGAAATGCCTATCGACACCTATATCTGAAATGCCTATCGACACCTATATCTGAAATGCCTATCGACACCTATTTTTGAAATGCCTATCGGAAACTACATCTGAAATGCCTATCAGCACCTATATTTGAAATGCCTATCGGCAACCATATCTGGAATGCCTATCGGCACCTATATTTGAAATGCCTATCGGCTTCTATATCTGAAATGCCTATCGGCACCTATTTTTAAAATGCCAATAGGCAACTATATCTGAAATGCCTATCGGCACCTATATCTGAAATGCCTATCGACACCTATATCTGAAATGCCTATCGACACCTATATCTGAAATGCCTATCGACACCTATATCTTAAATGCCTATCGACACCTATATCTGAAATGCCTATCGACACCTATATCTGAAATGCCTATCGACACCTATATCTGAAATGCCTATCGACACCTATATCTGCAATGCTTATCGACACCTATATCTGAAATGCCTATCGACACCTATTTTTGAAATGCCTATCGGAAACTACATCTGAAATGCCTATCAGCACCTATATTTGAAATGCCTATCGGCAACCATATCTGGAATGCCTATCGGCACCTATATTTGAAATGCCTATCGGCTTCTATATCTGAAATGTATATCGGCACCTATTTTTAAAATGCCAATCGGCAACTATATCTGAAATGCCTATCGGCACCTATATCTGAAATGCCTATCGACACCTATATCTGAAATGCCTATCGACACCTATATCTGAAATGCCTATCGACACCTATATCTGAAATGCCTATCGACACCTATATCTGAAATGCCTATCGACACCTATATCTGAAATGCCTATCGACACCTATATCTGAAATGCCTATCGACACCTATTTTTGAAATGCCTATCGGTAACTACATCTGAAATGCCTGTCAGCACCTATATTTGAAATGCCTATCGGCAACCATATCTGGAATGCCTATCGGCACCTATATTTGAAATGCCTATCGGCTTCTATATCTGAAATGCCTATCGGCACCTATTTTTAAAATGCCAATCGGCAACTATATCTGAAATGCCTGTCGGCACATATATCTGAAATGCCTATCGACACCTATATCTGAAATGCCTATCGACACCTATATCTGAAATGCCTATCGACACCTATATCTGAAATGCCTATCGACACCTATATCTGAAATGCCTATCGACACCTATATCTGAAATGCCAATCGACACCTATATCTGAAATGCCTATCGACACCTATTTTTGAAATGCCTATCGGAAACTACATCTGAAATGCCTATCAGCACCTATATTTGAAATGCCTATCGGCAACCATATCTGGAATGCCTATCGGCACTTATATTAGAAATGCCTATCGGCTTCTATATCTGAAATGCCTATCGGCACCTATTATTAAAATGCCAATCGGCAACTATATCTGAAATGCCTATCGACACCTATATCTGAAATGCCTATCGACACCTATATCTGAAATGCCTATCGACACCTATATCTGAAATGCCTATCGACACCTATATCTGAAATGCCTATCGACACCTATATCTGAAATGCCTATCGACACCTATATCTGAAATGCCTATCGACACCTATATCTGAAATGCCTATCGACACCTATATCTGAAATGCCTATCGACACCTATTTTTGAAATCCCTATCGGAAACTACATCTGAAATGCCTATCAGCACCTATATTTGAAATGCCTATCGGCAACCATATCTGGAATTCCTATCTGCACCTATATTTGAAATGCCTATCGGCTTCTATATCTGAAATGCCTATCGGCACCTATTTTTAAAATGCCAATCGGCAACTATATCTGAAATGCCTATCGGCACCTATATCTGAAATGCCTATCGACACCTATATCTGAAATGCCTATCGACACCTATATCTGAAATGCCTATCGACACCTATATCTGAAATGCCTATCGACACCTATTTTTGAAATGCCTATCGGAAAATACATCTGAAATGCCTATCAGCACCTATATTTGAAATGCCTATCGGCATCTATATCTGGAATGCATATCGGCACCTATATTTGAAATGCCTATCGGCTTCTATATCTGAAATGCCTATCGGCACCTATTTTTAAAATGCCAATCGGCAACTATATCTGAAATGCCTATCGGCACCTATATCTGAAATGCCTATCGACACCTATATCTGAAATGCCTATCGACACCTATATCTGAAATGCCTATCGACACCTATATCTGAAATGCCTATCGACACCTATATCTGAAATGCCTATCGACACCTATATCTGAAATGCCTATCGACACCTATATCTGAAATGCCTATCGACACCTATATCTGAAATGCCTATCGACACCTATTTTTGAAATGCCTATCGGAAACTACATCTGAAATGCCTATCAGCACCTATATTTGAAATGCCTATCGGCAACCATATCTGGAATTCCTATCTGCACCTATATTTGAAATGCCTATCGGCTTCTATATCTGAAATGCCTATCGGCACCTATTTTTAAAATGCCAATCGGCAACTATATCTGAAATGCCTATCGGCACCTATATCTGAAATGCCTATCGACACCTATATCTGAAATGCCTATCGACTCCTATATCTGAAATGCCTATCGACACCTATATCTGAAATGCCTATCGACACCTATTTTTGAAATGCCTATCGGAAAATACATCTGAAATGATTATCAGCACCTATATTTGAAATGCCTATCGGCAACCATATCTGGAATGCCTATCGGTACCTATATTTGAAATGCCTATCGGCTTCTATATCTGAAATGCCTATCGGCACCTATTTTTAAAATGCCAATCGGCAACTATATCTGAAATGCCTATCGGCACCTATATCTGAAATGCCTATCGACACCTATATCTGAAATGCCTATCGACACCTATATCTGAAATGCCTATCGACACCTATATCTGAAATGCCTATCGACACATATCTGAAATGCCTATCGACATCTATATCTGAAATGCCTATCGACACCTATATCTGAAATGCCTATCGACACCTATATCTGAAATGCCTATCGACACCTATTTTTGAAATGCCTATCGGAAACTACATCTGAAATGCCTATCAGCACCTATATTTGAAATGCCTATCGGCAACCATATCTGGAATGCCTATCGGCACCTATATTTGAAATGCCTATCGGCTTCTATATCTGAATTGCCTATCGGCACCTATTTTTAAAATGCCAATCGGCAACTATATCTGAAATGCCTATCGGCACCTATATCTGAAATGCCTATCGACACCTATATCTGAAATGCCTATCGACACCTATATCTGAAATGCCTATCAACACCTATATCTGAAATGCCTATCGACACCTATATCTGAAATGCCTATCGACACCTATATCTGAAATGCCTATCGACACCTATATCTGAAATGCCTATCGACACCTATATCTGAAATGCCTATCGACACCTATATCTGAAATGCCTATCGACACCTATTTTTGAAATGCCTATCGGAAACTACATCTGAAATGCCTATCAGCACCTATATTTGAAATGCCTATCGGCAACCATATCTGGAATGCCTATCGGCACCTATATTTGAAATGCCTATCGGCTTCTATATCTGAAATGCCTATCGGCACCTATTTTTAAAATGCCAATCGGCAACTATATCTGAAATGCCTATCGGCACCTATATCTGAAATGCCTATCGACACCTTATATCTGAAATGCCTATCGACACCTATATCTGAAATGCCTATCGACACCTATATCTGAAATGCCTATCGATACCTATATCTGAAATGCCTATCGACACCTATATCTGAAATGCCTATCGACACCTATATCTGAAATGCCTATCGACACCTATATCTGAAATGCCTATCGACACTTATTTTTGAAATGCCTATCGGAAGCTACATCTGAAATGCCTATCAGCACCTATATTTAAAATGCCTATCGGCAACCATATCTGGACTGCCTATCGGCACCTATATTTGAAATGCCTATCGGCTTCTATATCTGAAATGCCTATCGGCACCTATTTTTAAAATGCCAATCGGCAACTATATCTGAAATGCCTATCGACACCTATATCTGAAATGCCTATCGACACCTATATCTGAAATGCCTATCGACACCTATATTTGAAATGCCTATCGACACCTATATCTGAAGTGCCTATCGACACCTATATCTGAAATGCCTATCGACACCTATTTTTGAAATGCCTATCGGAAACTACATCTGAAATGCCTATCAGCACCTATATTTGAAATGCCTATCGGCAACCATATCTGGAATGCCTATCGGCACCTATATTTGAAATGCCTATCGGCTTCTATATCTGAAATGCCTATCGGCACCCATTTTTAAAATGCCAATCGGCAACTATATCTAAAATGCCTATCGGCACCTATATTTGAAATGCCTATCGACACCTATATCTGAAATGCCTACCGACACCTATATCTGAAATGCCTATCGACACCTATATCTGAAATGCCTATCGACACCTATATCTGAAATGCTTATCGACACCTATAACTGAAATGCCTATCGACACCTATATCTGAAATGCCTATCGACACCTATTTTTGAAATGCCTATCGGAAACTACATCTGAAATGCCTATCAGCACCTATATTTGAAATGCTAATCGGCAACCATATCTGAAATGCCTATCGACACCTATTTTTGAAATGCCTATCGGAAACTACATCTGAAATGCCTATCAGCACCTATATTTGAAATGCTAATCGGCAACCATATCTGGAATGCCTATCGGCACCTATATTTGAAATGCCTATCGGCTTCTATATCTGAAATGACTATCGGCACCTATTTTTAAAATGCCAATCGGCAACTATATCTGAAATGCCTATCGGCACCTATATCTGAAATGCCTATCGACACCTATATCTGAAATGCCTATCGACACCTATATCTGAAATGCCTATCGACACATATATCTGAAATGCCTATCGACACCTATATCTGAAATGCCTATCGACACCTATATCTAAAATGCCTATCGACACCTATATCTGAAATGCCTATCGACACCTATATCTGAAATGCCTATCGACACCTATTTTTGAAATGCCTATCGGAAACTACATCTGAAATGCCTATCAGCACCTATATTTGAAAAGCCTATCGTCAACAATATCTGGAATGCCTATCGGCACCTATATTTGAAATGCCTATCGGCTTCTATAACTGAAATGCCTATCGGCACCTATTTTTAAAATGCCAATCGGCAACTATATCTGAAATGCCTATCGGCACCTATATCTGAAATGCCTATCGACACCTATATCTGAAATGCCTATCGACACCTATATCTGAAATGCCTATCGACACCTATATCTGAAATGCCTATCGACACCTATATCTGAAATGCCTATCGACACCTATATCTGAAATGCCTATCGACACCTATATCTGAAATGCCTATCGACACCTATATCTGAAATGCCTATCGACACCTATATCTGAAATGCCTATCGACACCTATATTTGAAATGCCTATCGGAAACTACATCTGAAATGCCTATCAGCACCTATTTTTAAAATGCCAATCGGCAACTATATCTGAAATGCCTATCGGCACCAATATCTGAAATGCCTATCGACACCTATATCTGAAATGCCTATCGACACCTATATCTGAAATGCCTATCGACACCTATATCTGAAATGCCTATCGACACCTATATCTGAAATGCCTATCGACACCTATATCTGAAATGCCTATCGACACCTATATCTGAAATGCCTATCGACACCTATATCTGAAATGCCTATCGACACCTATTTTTGAAATGCCTATCGGAAACTACATCTGAAATGCCTATCAGCACCTATATTTGAAATGCCTATCGGCAACCATATCTGGAATGCCTATCAGCACCTATATTTGAAATGCCTATCGGCTTCTATATCTGAAATGCCTATCGGATCTATTTTTAAAATGCCAATCGGCAACTATATCTGAAATGCCTATCGGCACCTATATCTGAAATGCCTATCGACACTTATATCTGAAATGCCTATCGACACCTATATCTGAAATGCCTATCGACACCTATATTTGAAATGCCTATCGACACCTATATCTGAAATGCCTATCGACACCTATATCTGAAATGCCTATCGACACCTATATCTGAATTGCCTATCGACACCTATATCTGAAATGCCTATCGACACCTATTTTTGAAATGCCTATCGGAAACTACATCTGAAATGCCTATCAGCACCTATATTTGAAATGCCTATCGGCAACCATATCTGGAATGCCTATCGGCACCTATATTTGAAATGCCTATCGGCTTCTATATCTGAAATGCCTATCGGCACCTATTTTTAAAATGCCAATCGGCAACTATATCTGAAATGCCTATCGGCACCTATATCTGAAATGCCTATCGACACCTATATCTGAAATGCCTATCGACACCTATATCTGAAATGCCTATCGACACCTATATCTGAGATGCCTATCGACACCTATATCTGAAATGCCTATCGACACCTATATCTGAAATGCCTATCGACACCTATATCTGAAATGCCTATCGACACCTATTTTTGAAATGCCTATCGGAAACTACATCTGAAATGCCTATCAGCACCTATATTTGAAATGCCTATCGGCAACCATATCTGGAATGCCTATCGGCACCTATATTTGAAATGCCTATCGGCTTCTATATCTGAAATGCCTATCGGCACCTATTTTTAAAATGCCAATAGGCAACTATATCTGAAATGCCTATCGGCACCTATATCTGAAATGCCTATCGACACCTATATCTGAAATGCCTATCGACACCTATATCTGAAATGCCTATCGACACCTATATCTTAAATGCCTATTGACACCTATATCTGAAATGCCTATCGACACCTATATCTGAAATGCCTATCGACACCTATATCTGAAATGCCTATCGACACCTATATCTGCAATGCCTATCGACACCTATATCTGAAATGCCTATCGACACCTATTTTTGAAATGCCTATCGGAAACTACATCTGAAATGCCTATCAGCACCTATATTTGAAATGCCTATCGGCAACCATATCTGGAATGCCTATCGGCACCTATATTTGAAATGCCTATCGGCTTCTATATCTGAAATGTATATCGGCACCTATTTTTAAAATGCCAATCGGCAACTATATCTGAAATGCCTATCGGCACCTATATCTGAAATGCCTATCGACACCTATATCTGAAATGCCTATCGACACCTATATCTGAAATGCCTATCGACACCTATATCTGAAATGCCTATCGACACCTATATCTGAAATGCCTATCGACACCTATATCTGAAATGCCTATCGACACCTATATCTGAAATGCCTATCGACACCTATATCTGAAATGCCTATCGACACCTATTTTTGAAATGCCTATCGGAAACTACATCTGAAATGCCTATCAGCACCTATATTTGAAATGCCTATCGGCAACCATATCTGGAATGCCTATCGGCACCTATATTTGAAATGCCTATCGGCTTCTATATCTGAAATGCCTATCGGCACCTATTTTTAAAATGCCAATCGGCAACTATATCTGAAATGCCTGTCGGCACATATATCTGAAATGCCTATCGACACCTATATCTGAAATGCCTATCGACACCTATATCTGAAATGCCTATCGACACCTATATCTGAAATGCCTATCGACACCTATATCTGAAATGCCTATCGACACCTATATCTGAAATGCCAATCGACACCTATATCTGAAATGCCTATCGACACCTATTTTTGAAATGCCTATCGGAAACTACATCTGAAATGCCTATCAGCACCTATATTTGAAATGCCTATCGGCAACCATATCTGGAATGCCTATCGGCACCTATATTAGAAATGCCTATCGGCTTCTATATCTGAAATGCCTATCGGCACCTATTATTAAAATGCCAATCGGCAACTATATCTGAAATGCCTATCGACACCTATATCTGAAATGCCTATCGACACCTATATCTGAAATGCCTATCGACACCTATATCTGAAATGCCTATCGACACCTATATCTGAAATGCCTATCGACACCTATTTTTGAAATGCCTATCGGAAACTACATCTGAAATGCCTATCAGCACCTATATTTGAAATGCCTATCGGCAACCATATCTGGAATTCCTATCTGCACCTATATTTGAAATGCCTATCGGCTTCTATATCTGAAATGCCTATCGGCACCTATTTTTAAAATGCCAATCGGCAACTATATCTGAAATGCCTATCGGCACCTATATCTGAAATGCCTATCGACACCTATATCTGAAATGCCTATCGACACCTATATCTGAAATGCCTATCGACACCTATATCTGAAATGCCTATCGACACCTATTTTTGAAATGCCTATCGGAAAATACATCTGAAATGCCTATCAGCACCTATATTTGAAATGCCTATCGGCATCTATATCTGGAATGCATATCGGCACCTATATTTGAAATGCCTATCGGCTTCTATATCTGAAATGCCTATCGGCACCTATTTTTAAAATGCCAATCGGCAACTATATCTGAAATGCCTATCGGCACCTATATCTGAAATGCCTATCGACACCTATATCTGAAATGCCTATCGACACCTATATCTGAAATGCCTATCGACACCTATATCTGAAATGCCTATCGACACCTATTTTTGAAATGCCTATCGGAAAATACATCTGAAATGATTATCAGCACCTATATTTGAAATGCCTATCGGCAACCATATCTGGAATGCCTATCGGCACCTATATTTGAAATGCCTATCGGCTTCTATATCTGAAATGCCTATCGGCACCTATTTTTAAAATGCCAATCGGCAACTATATCTGAAATGCCTATCGGCACCTATATCTGAAATGCCTATCGACACCTATATCTGAAATGCCTATCGACACCTATATCTGAAATGCCTATCGACACCTATATCTGAAATGCCTATCGACACATATCTGAAATGCCTATCGACATCTATATCTGAAATGCCTATCGACACCTATATCTGAAATGCCTATCGACACCTATATCTGAAATGCCTATCGACACCTATTTTTGAAATGCCTATCGGAAACTACATCTGAAATGCCTATCAGCACCTATATTTGAAATGCCTATCGGCAACCATATCTGGAATGCCTATCGGCACCTATATTTGAAATGCCTATCGGCTTCTATATCTGAATTGCCTATCGGCACCTATTTTTAAAATGCCAATCGGCAACTATATCTGAAATGCCTATCGGCACCTATATCTGAAATGCCTATCGACACCTATATCTGAAATGCCTATCGACACCTATATCTGAAATGCCTATCAACACCTATATCTGAAATGCCTATCGACACCTATATCTGAAATGCCTATCGACACCTATATCTGAAATGCCTATCGACACCTATATCTGAAATGCCTATCGACACCTATATCTGAAATGCCTATCGACACCTATATCTGAAATGCCTATCGACACCTATTTTTGAAATGCCTATCGGAAACTACATCTGAAATGCCTATCAGCACCTATATTTGAAATGCCTATCGGCAACCATATCTGGAATGCCTATCGGCACCTATATTTGAAATGCCTATCGGCTTCTATATCTGAAATGCCTATCGGCACCTATTTTTAAAATGCCAATCGGCAACTATATCTGAAATGCCTATCGGCACCTATATCTGAAATGCCTATCGACACCTATATCTGAAATGCCTATCGACACCTATATCTGAAATGCCTATCGACACCTATATCTGAAATGCCTATCGACACCTATATCTGAAATGCCTATCGACACCTATATCTGAAATGCCTATCGACACCTATATCTGAAATGCCTATCGACACCTATATCTGAAATGCCTATCGACACCTATTTTTGAAATGCCTATCGGAAGCTACATCTGAAATGCCTATCAGCACCTATATTTAAAATGCCTATCGGCAACCATATCTGGAATGCCTATCGGCACCTATATTTGAAATGCCTATCGGCTTCTATATCTGAAATGCCTATCGGCACCTATTTTTAAAATGCCAATCGGCAACTATATCTGAAATGCCTATCGACACCTATATCTGAAATGCCTATCGACACCTATATCTGAAATGCCTATCGACACCTATATTTGAAATGCCTATCGACACCTATATCTGAAGTGCCTATCGACACCTATATCTGAAATGCCTATCGACACCTATTTTTGAAATGCCTATCGGAAACTACATCTGAAATGCCTATCAGCACCTATATTTGAAATGCCTATCGGCAACCATATCTGGAATGCCTATCGGCACCTATATTTGAAATGCCTATCGGCTTCTATATCTGAAATGCCTATCGGCACCCATTTTTAAAATGCCAATCGGCAACTATATCTAAAATGCCTATCGGCACCTATATTTGAAATGCCTATCGACACCTATATCTGAAATGCCTATCGACACCTATATCTGAAATGCCTATCGACACCTATATCTGAAATGCCTATCGACACCTATATCTGAAATGCTTATCGACACCTATATCTGAAATGCCTATCGACACCTATATCTGAAATGCCTATCGACACCTATTTTTGAAATGCCTATCGGAAACTACATCTGAAATGCCTATCAGCACCTATATTTGAAATGCTAATCGGCAACCATATCTGAAATGCCTATCGACACCTATTTTTGAAATGCCTATCGGAAACTACATCTGAAATGCCTATCAGCACCTATATTTGAAATGCTAATCGGCAACCATATCTGGAATGCCTATCGGCACCTATATTTGAAATGCCTATCGGCTTCTATATCTGAAATGACTATCGGCACCTATTTTTAAAATGCCAATCGGCAACTATATCTGAAATGCCTATCGGCACCTATATCTGAAATGCCTATCGACACCTATATCTGAAATGCCTATCGACACCTATATCTGAAATGCCTATCGACACCTATTTTTGAAATGCCTATCGGAAACTACATCTGAAATGCCTATCAGCACCTATATTTGAAAAGCCTATCGTCAACAATATCTGGAATGCCTATCGGCACCTATATTTGAAATGCCTATCGGCTTCTATAACTGAAATGCCTATCGGCACCTATTTTTAAAATGCCAATCGGCAACTATATCTGAAATGCCTATCGGCACCTATATCTGAAATGCCTATCGACACCTATATCTGAAATGCCTATCGACACCTATATCTGAAATGCCTATCGACACCTATATCTGAAATGCCTATCGACACCTATATCTGAAATGCCTATCGACACCTATATCTGAAATGCCTATCGACACCTATATCTGAAATGCCTATCGACACCTATATTTGAAATGCCTATCGGAAACTACATCTGAAATGCCTATCAGCACCTATTTTTAAAATGCCAATCGGCAACTATATCTGAAATGCCTATCGGCACCAATATCTGAAATGCCTATCGACACCTATATCTGAAATGCCTATCGACACCTATATCTGAAATGCCTATCGACACCTATATCTGAAATGCCTATCGACACCTATATCTGAAATGCCTATCGACACCTATATCTGAAATGCCTATCGACACCTATATCTGAAATGCCTATCGACACCTATATCTGAAATGCCTATCGACACCTATATCTGAAATGCCTATCGACACCTATATCTGAAATGCCTATCGACACCTATATCTGAAATGCCTATCGGCACCTATATTTGAAATGCCTATCGGCTTCTATATCTGAAATGCTTATCGGCACCTATTTTTAAAATGCCAATCGGCAACTATATCTGAAATGCCTATCGGCACCTATATCTGAAATGCCTATCGACACCTACATCTGAAATGCTTATCGACACCTATATCTGAAATGCCTATCGACACCTATATCTGAAATGCCTATCGACACCTATTTTTGAAATGCCTATCGGAAACTACATCTGAAATGCCTATCCGCACCTATATTTGAAATGCCTATCGGCAACCATATCTGGAATGCCTATCGGCACCTATATTTGAAATGCCTATCGGCTTCTATATCTGAAATGCCTATCGGCACCTATTTTTAAAATGCCAATCGGCAACTATATCTGAAATGCCTATCGGCACCTATATCTGAAATGCCTATCGACACCTATATCTGAAATGCCTATCGACACCTATATCTGAAATGCCTATCGACACCTATATCTGAAATGCCTATCGACACCTATATCTGAAATGCCTATCGACACCTATATCTGAAATGCCTATCGACACCTATATCTGAAATGCCTATCGACACCTATATCTGAAATGCCTATCGACACCTATATCTGAAATGCCTATCGACACCTATTTTTGAAATGCCTATCGGAAACTACATCTGAAATGCCTATCAGCACCTATATTTGAAATGCTAATCGGCAACCATATCTGGAATGCCTATCGGCACCTATATTTGAAATGCCTATCGGCTTCTATATCTGAAATGACTATCGGCACCTATTTTTAAAATGCCAATCGGCAACTATATCTAAATTGCCTATCGGCACCTATATCTGAAATGCCTATCGACACCTATATCTGAAATGCCTATCGACACCTATATCTGAAATGCCTATCGACACCTATATCTGAAATGCCTATCGACACCTATATCTGAAATGCCTATCGACACCTATATCTGAAATGCCTATCGACACCTATATCTGAAATGCCTATCGACACCTATATCTGAAATGCCTATCGACACCTATTTTTGAAATGCCTATCGGAAACTACATCTGAAATGCCTATCAGCACCTATATTTGAAATGCCTATCGGCAACAATATCTGGAATGCCTATCGGCACCTATATTTGAAATGCCTATCGGCTTCTATATCTGAAATGCCTATCGGCACCTATTTTTAAAATGCCAATCGGCAACTATATCTGAAATGCCTATCGGCACCTATATCTGAAATGCCTATCGACACCTATATCTGAAATGCCTATCGACACCTATATCTGAAATGCCTATCGACACCTATATCTGAAATGCCTATCGACACCTATATCTGAAATGCCTATCGACACCTATATCTGAAATGCCTATCGACACCTATATCTGAAATGCCTATCGACACCTATATCTGAAATGCCTATCGACACCTATATTTGAAATGCCTATCGGAAACTACATCTGAAATGCCTATCAGTACCTATTTTTAAAATGCCAATCGGCAACTATATCTGAAATGCCAATCGGCACCTATATCTGAAATGCCTATCGACACCTATATCTGAAATGCCTATCGACACCTATATCTGAAATGCCTATCGACACCTATATCTGAAATGCCTATCGACACCTATATCTGAAATGCCTATCGACACCTATATCTGAAATGCCTATCGACACCTATTTTTGAAATGCCTATCGGAAACTACATCTGAAATGCCTATCAGCACCTATATTTGAAATGCCTATCGGCAACCATATCTGGAATGCCTATCGGCACCTATATTTGAAATGCCTATCGGCTTCTATATCTGAAATGCCTATCGGCACCTATTTTTAAAATGCCAATCGGCAACTATATCTGAAATGCCTGTCGGCACATATATCTGAAATGCCTATCGACACCTATATCTGAAATGCCTATCGACACCTATATCTAAAATGCCTATCGACACCTATATCTGAAATGCCTATCGACACCTATATTTGAAATGCCTATCGACACCTATATCTGAAATGCCTATCGACACCTATATCTGAAATGCCTATCGACACCTATTTTTGAAATGCCTATCGGAAACTACATCTGAAATGCCTATCTGCACCTATATTTGAAATGCATATCGGCAACCATATCTGGAATGCCTATCGGCACCTATATTTGAAATGCCTATCGGCTTCTATATCTGAAATGCCTATCGGCACCTATTTTTAAAATGCCAATCGGCAACTATATCTGAAATGCCTATCGGCACCTATATCTGAAATGCCTATCGACACCTATATCTGAAATGCCTATCGATACCTATATCTGAAATGCCTATCGACACCTATATTTGAAATGCCTATCGACACCTATATCTGAAATGCCTATCGACTCCTATATCTGAAATGCCTATCGACACCTATTTTTGAAATGCCTATCGGAAACTACATCTGAAATGCCTATGAGCACCTATATTTGAAATGCCTATCGGCAACCATATCTGGAATGCCTATCGGCACCTATATTTGAAATGCCTATCGGCTTCTATATCTGAAATGCCTATCGGCACCTATTTTTAAAATGCCAATCGGCAACTATATCTAAAATGCCTATCGGCACCTATATTTGAAATGCCTATCGACACCTATATCTGAAATGCCTATCGACACCTATATCTGAAATGCCTATCGACACCTATATCTGAAATGCCTATCGACACCTATATCTGAAATGCTTATCGACACCTATATCTGAAATGCCTATCGACACCTATATCTGAAATGCCTATCGACACCTATATCTGAAATGCCTATCGGAAACTACATCTGAAATGCCTATCAGCACCTATATTTGAAATGCCTATCGGCAACCAAATCTGGAATGCCTATCGGCACCTATATTTGAAATGCCTATCGGCTTTTATATCTGAAATGCCTATCGGCACCTATTTTTAAAATGCCAATCAGCAACTATATCTGAAATGCCTATCGGCACCTATATCTGAAATGCCTATCGACACCTATATCTGAAATGCCTATCGACACCTATATCTGAAATGCCTATCGACACCTATATCTGAAATGCCTATCGACACCTATATCTGAAATGCCTATCGACACCTATATCTGAAATGCCTATCGACACCTATATCTGAAATGCCTATCGACACCTATATCTGAAATGCCTATCGACACCTATATCTGAAATGCCTATCGACACCTATATCTGAAATGCCTATCGACACCTATATCTGAAATGCCTATCGACACCTATTTTTGAAATGCCTATCGGAAACTACATCTGAAATGCCTATCAGCACCTATATTTGAAATGCCTATCGGCAACAATATCTGGAATGCCTATCGGCACCTATATTTGAAATGCCTATCGGCTTCTATATCTGAAATGCCTATCGGCACCTATTTTTAAAATGCCATTCGGCAACTATATCTGAAATGCCTATCGGCACCTATATCTGAAATGCCTATCGACACCTATATCTGAAATGCCTATCGACACCTATATCTGAAATGCCTATCGACACCTATATCTGAAATGCCTATCGACACCTATATCTGAAATGCCTATCGACACCTATATCTGAAATGCCTATCGACACCTATATCTGAAATGCCTATCGACACCTATATCTGAAATGCCTATCGACACCTATTTTTGAAATGCCTATCGGAAACTACATCTGAAATGCCTATCAGCACCTATATTTGAAATGCCTATCGGCAACCATATCTGGAATGCCTATCGGCACCTATATTTGAAATGCCTATCGGCTTCTATATCTGAAATGCCTATCGGCACCTATTTTCAAAATGCCAATCGGCAACTATATCTGAAATGCTTATCGGCACCTATATCTGAAATGCCTATCGACACCTATATCTGAAATGCCTATCGACACCTATATCTAAAATGCCTATCGACACTTATATCTGAAATGCCTATCGACACCTATATCTGAAATGCCTATCGACACCTATATCTGAAATGCCTATCGACACCTATATCTGAAATGCCTATCGACACCTATATCTGAAATGCCTATCGACACCTATATCTGAAATGCCTATCGACACATATCTGAAATGCCTATCGACACCTATATCTGAAATGCCTATCGACACCTATATCTGAAATGCCTGTCGACACCTATTTTTGAAATGCCTATCGGAAACTACATCTGAAATGCCTATCAGCACCTATATTTGAAATGCCTATCGGCAACCATATCTGGAATGCCTATCGGCACCTATATTTGAAATGCCTATCGGCTTCTATATCTGAAATGCCTATCGGCACCAATTTTTAAAATGCCAATCGGCAACTATATCTAAAATGCCTATCGGCACCTATATCTGAAATGCCTATCGACACCTATATCTGAAATGCCTATCGACACCTATATCTGAAATGCCTATCGACACCTATATCTGAAATGCCTATCGACACCTATATCTGAAATGCCTATCGACACCTATATCTGAAATGCCTATCGACACCTATATCTGAAATGCCTATCGACACCTATATCTGAAATGCCTATCGACACCTATTTTTGAAATGCCTATCGGAAACTACATCTGAAATGCCTATCAGCACCTATATTTGAAATGCCTATCGGCAACCATATCTGGAATGCCTATCGGCACCTATATTAGAAATGCCTATCGGCTTCTATATCTGAAATGCCTATCGGCACCTATTATTAAAATGCCAATCGGCAACTATATCTGAAATGCCTATCGACACCTATATCTGAAATGCCTATCGACACCTATATCTGAAATGCCTATCGACACCTATATCTGAAATGCCTATCGACACCTATATCTGAAATGCCTATCGACACCTATTTTTGAAATGCCTATCGGAAACTACATCTGAAATGCCTATCAGCACCTATATTTGAAATGCCTATCGGCAACCATATCTGGAATTCCTATCTGCACCTATATTTGAAATGCCTATCGGCTTCTATATCTGAAATGCCTATCGGCACCTATTTTTAAAATGCCAATCGGCAACTATATCTGAAATGCCTATCGGCACCTATATCTGAAATGCCTATCGACACCTATATCTGAAATGCCTATCGACACCTATATCTGAAATGCCTATCGACACCTATATCTGAAATGCCTATCGACACCTATTTTTGAAATGCCTATCGGAAAATACATCTGAAATGCCTATCAGCACCTATATTTGAAATGCCTATCGGCATCTATATCTGGAATGCATATCGGCACCTATATTTGAAATGCCTATCGGCTTCTATATCTGAAATGCCTATCGGCACCTATTTTTAAAATGCCAATCGGCAACTATATCTGAAATGCCTATCGGCACCTATATCTGAAATGCCTATCGACACCTATATCTGAAATGCCTATCGACACCTATATCTGAAATGCCTATCGACACCTATATCTGAAATGCCTATCGACACCTATATCTGAAATGCCTATCGACACCTATTTTTGAAATGCCTATCGGTAACTACATCTGAAATGCCTGTCAGCACCTATATTTGAAATGCCTATCGGCAACCATATCTGGAATGCCTATCGGCACCTATATTTGAAATGCCTATCGGCTTCTATATCTGAAATGCCTATCGGCACCTATTTTTAAAATGCCAATCGGCAACTATATCTGAAATGCCTGTCGGCACATATATCTGAAATGCCTATCGACACCTATATCTGAAATGCCTATCGACACCTATATCTGAAATGCCTATCGACACCTATATCTGAAATGCCTATCGACACCTATATCTGAAATGCCTATCGACACCTATATCTGAAATGCCAATCGACACCTATATCTGAAATGCCTATCGACACCTATTTTTGAAATGCCTATCGGAAACTACATCTGAAATGCCTATCAGCACCTATATTTGAAATGCCTATCGGCAACCATATCTGGAATGCCTATCGGCACTTATATTAGAAATGCCTATCGGCTTCTATATCTGAAATGCCTATCGGCACCTATTATTAAAATGCCAATCGGCAACTATATCTGAAATGCCTATCGACACCTATATCTGAAATGCCTATCGACACCTATATCTGAAATGCCTATCGACACCTATATCTGAAATGCCTATCGACACCTATATCTGAAATGCCTATCGACACCTATATCTGAAATGCCTATCGACACCTATATCTGAAATGCCTATCGACACCTATATCTGAAATGCCTATCGACACCTATATCTGAAATGCCTATCGACACCTATTTTTGAAATCCCTATCGGAAACTACATCTGAAATGCCTATCAGCACCTATATTTGAAATGCCTATCGGCAACCATATCTGGAATTCCTATCTGCACCTATATTTGAAATGCCTATCGGCTTCTATATCTGAAATGCCTATCGGCACCTATTTTTAAAATGCCAATCGGCAACTATATCTGAAATGCCTATCGGCACCTATATCTGAAATGCCTATCGACACCTATATCTGAAATGCCTATCGACACCTATATCTGAAATGCCTATCGACACCTATATCTGAAATGCCTATCGACACCTATTTTTGAAATGCCTATCGGAAAATACATCTGAAATGCCTATCAGCACCTATATTTGAAATGCCTATCGGCATCTATATCTGGAATGCATATCGGCACCTATATTTGAAATGCCTATCGGCTTCTATATCTGAAATGCCTATCGGCACCTATTTTTAAAATGCCAATCGGCAACTATATCTGAAATGCCTATCGGCACCTATATCTGAAATGCCTATCGACACCTATATCTGAAATGCCTATCGACACCTATATCTGAAATGCCTATCGACACCTATATCTGAAATGCCTATCGACACCTATATCTGAAATGCCTATCGACACCTATATCTGAAATGCCTATCGACACCTATATCTGAAATGCCTATCGACACCTATATCTGAAATGCCTATCGACACCTATTTTTGAAATGCCTATCGGAAACTACATCTGAAATGCCTATCAGCACCTATATTTGAAATGCCTATCGGCAACCATATCTGGAATTCCTATCTGCACCTATATTTGAAATGCCTATCGGCTTCTATATCTGAAATGCCTATCGGCACCTATTTTTAAAATGCCAATCGGCAACTATATCTGAAATGCCTATCGGCACCTATATCTGAAATGCCTATCGACACCTATATCTGAAATGCCTATCGACTCCTATATCTGAAATGCCTATCGACACCTATATCTGAAATGCCTATCGACACCTATTTTTGAAATGCCTATCGGAAAATACATCTGAAATGATTATCAGCACCTATATTTGAAATGCCTATCGGCAACCATATCTGGAATGCCTATCGGTACCTATATTTGAAATGCCTATCGGCTTCTATATCTGAAATGCCTATCGGCACCTATTTTTAAAATGCCAATCGGCAACTATATCTGAAATGCCTATCGGCACCTATATCTGAAATGCCTATCGACACCTATATCTGAAATGCCTATCGACACCTATATCTGAAATGCCTATCGACACCTATATCTGAAATGCCTATCGACACATATCTGAAATGCCTATCGACATCTATATCTGAAATGCCTATCGACACCTATATCTGAAATGCCTATCGACACCTATATCTGAAATGCCTATCGACACCTATTTTTGAAATGCCTATCGGAAACTACATCTGAAATGCCTATCAGCACCTATATTTGAAATGCCTATCGGCAACCATATCTGGAATGCCTATCGGCACCTATATTTGAAATGCCTATCGGCTTCTATATCTGAATTGCCTATCGGCACCTATTTTTAAAATGCCAATCGGCAACTATATCTGAAATGCCTATCGGCACCTATATCTGAAATGCCTATCGACACCTATATCTGAAATGCCTATCGACACCTATATCTGAAATGCCTATCAACACCTATATCTGAAATGCCTATCGACACCTATATCTGAAATGCCTATCGACACCTATATCTGAAATGCCTATCGACACCTATATCTGAAATGCCTATCGACACCTATATCTGAAATGCCTATCGACACCTATATCTGAAATGCCTATCGACACCTATTTTTGAAATGCCTATCGGAAACTACATCTGAAATGCCTATCAGCACCTATATTTGAAATGCCTATCGGCAACCATATCTGGAATGCCTATCGGCACCTATATTTGAAATGCCTATCGGCTTCAATATCTGAAATGCCTATCGGCACCTATTTTTAAAATGCCAATCGGCAACTATATCTGAAATGCCTATCGGCACCTATATCTGAAATGCCTATCGACACCTATATCTGAAATGCCTATCGACACCTATATCTGAAATGCCTATCGACACCTATATCTGAAATGCCTATCGATACCTATATCTGAAATGCCTATCGACACCTATATCTGAAATGCCTATCGACACCTATATCTGAAATGCCTATCGACACCTATATCTGAAATGCCTATCGACACTTATTTTTGAAATGCCTATCGGAAGCTACATCTGAAATGCCTATCAGCACCTATATTTAAAATGCCTATCGGCAACCATATCTGGACTGCCTATCGGCACCTATATTTGAAATGCCTATCGGCTTCTATATCTGAAATGCCTATCGGCACCTATTTTTAAAATGCCAATCGGCAACTATATCTGAAATGCCTATCGACACCTATATCTGAAATGCCTATCGACACCTATATCTGAAATGCCTATCGACACCTATATTTGAAA